>WBNM01006554.1:40008-66062 GCA_013399055.1 Ramphastos sulfuratus | reverse complement strand
CTATGATTCTATCTGGGAAAGGAGAGAAGGACCCAGTCTGACCTCCTTATATGTGGTGTCCAGGACACAAGAGAATCATTTACTTTTTAAACAGGAGGAGTGATGGAAATGTTCTAGTTAGTGGCATTAGTATAACGAGCACACAGTGCAAATGCAGCCAGCCCAGACTTTGATTTCATTCCCATTCTGCTTTGGGAGTGCAAACAACTCAGGCTCTAGGCATTTAGAGCAGAGATTTGAAATCAAGGAGTGATAGAAGGAGCAGTGGAGAGGCATTTTGATTTGAGTAATACCCTTGCTTGGAAGCAGAAAGGGATGAGATTACTGAAAGAGTGGTCAGGCACAGGAATGGCCTGGCCAGGCAGGTGGGGGAGTCACCATCCCTGAAGGAGGTAACAGAAGTGTGTAGCCATGGCACTGCAGGATGTGGCTTTGTGCCCATGGTGGCATTGGGATGACAGTTGGACTTGATGACCCCACAGAGATTTTCCAGCATTAATGGTTCTATGACTCTAAGATGAAAAGACAGGGGGAAAAAAAGAGGAGAATAAACCAACAACAGGAGGTGGTTGAGGCCCCATCCCTAGAGATACTCAAGGTGAGGCTGGACAGGGCTTTAAACAACCTGATCTAGTTGAGGATGCCTCTGCTGCCTGCAGAGGGGTTGGGCTGGATGAGCTTTGGAGGTCCCTCCCAACCCAGAGCATTCTGTGAGTCTATGAACAGAGAGAAGTGGGGCTGGAAAGAATGTGGCCAGACTGAGAGGTCAAAAGGAGAGTCTGGTGCAGAGGTGTCAAAGCTACTACAGGCAGAAGGGTAGAGGCCACAGCTGAAGAGGAAAGGAGGAGGAGGAGTGAAGCTGCTATACTGTGGAAGCCTTTTGCCTAATTTTTAATTTAAAAACAATTTTGCCTTCACTGAACAACCCTTAGCATGTCAACAGTGAATTGCCTCTCCTCCTGCCCTGCCTGCCAGGAGGTAAATGGCTCCTAAGAAAGCAGTGCCATTTACAAATGATTGTGATGAAATGTTTTCAACCAGGGTTTCAGAGTAATCCTACTAAATCTGGTCATAAAAACAGGTTATAGACACACACTACAGCATATCCTAAGGGAGCAATAAGCTCTACATCAGCTCCAGTATCAATTACACCACAGATAAAAGCAAAGGAAATTCATTTCGGCCCTTTGAAAGGCACTGGGCAATTCCCTTCTCTCACAGCAAGCTGGTATTTATCTCCCATCATCACTTATGGCATTCCATATTCCATTTACAACTAGTAGTAAGACTGCAGTAAATATTTAGGTTTTATTCCCAGTAGCCCTGAGTGGTGTTCCAGACAGATCACTGAAGATGTGGCTTTGTCTTTGGTCTCCAAGTGACTCACTGGTGCCATGCTCCCTCCCTCTTGCTGCTCTGCACAGGGCTGGGACACCCTTCACAGGTACTCTTGGGGGATGAGCTGAGACTGTGCCACAAACCTGTGCTGTCACTTTGCTGCTTGCTGGAGACTTCCTCTCCCATCACACTCTGCTGGTCCTGACCCGTGGCAAAGGGCAGTGAGGTGTCAGGTACCCCTCACGTACAGCAGTGTCTGTTCTGTAGCTGTGTTCTCCACACACAACATCCACAGCCTCTGCCTTTGAAACCCACCACCTAGGCCACTAAACTCATGAACCCCATAACCCCCAGCCTTCCTCCCAGCTGCAGCCTGCCATTAACCTGCCCTTTTGAATTTGGAAGAGCTCCCTTAGTTTTCCACCCTGACAGCAGATTTTAGTACATCTCAACTCTGCTCCTTTTCCACAGCCAAAGCAGTAACCTTTGTCCTGGCCTGGTGTCAGACTCTCCTTCAAAAGTTAATTAAGGACTGTGAGTGGCCCTGGATTCCCTCAGCACTGCAGGAGAGGCAGGCAAGGGCCAGGGCACCAAGCTCTGCTGCAAAAGTTCACAGTCCTTATTCCCAGTGCCAGGTGAGAGACCAGTGACTGGGGTGGTGGGACTGGGAATCACAGAATCATAGAATGGTAAGGTTGGAAGGGACCTCAAAGCTCAGCCAGTTCCAACCCCCTGCCATAGGCAGGGACACCTCCCACTAGTACAGGTCACTCATCCAACCTGGCCTTGAACACCTCCGGGGAGGGAGCAGCCACGACCTGGCAGGTGGTGTGAGAGGTGGACCTCATCTGTAGCACCCCAAAATGGTGCTTAGCCATGCTGCCAGGTAGAGGAAACAACTTCCATAGGGACCTTGTGCTAGTTTCCCCCTGTCCTCCAAAAGGACTGGGTGGCTCTTGGCTCTTCCCTTCTCCCTGGCACGTTGCAGGAGATTTTCCACGTGCCACAGGGAAGGTCAATTGGGGTTTGTTGTGGTTCTTTTTTTTCTTTCTTTTTTTTTTTTTTTTTTTTGAGAACATCTCACTAAAAGAGAAGATGAGGATGTTTGGAGCCAAGTTCCCAAAGATCCCAAGATGCTGATGTGTCTCATCATTGCCAGCTAAGCAATGATGCTTAGCTGCAAGGTCAGTGGGTGTCTCGTCCTTCTGAAAGGCAGGCAAATGAAGGGAGGGAGGAAGTCAGGAGTCCTGCCTGGGCTGACAGCTCCTGGCAGCAGGAGGGTCTGGCAGTGACAGATTGTGGGGATGGGTAAGGTGCAATCTCTCTCTCTACTGTGGTAGAGACAACTGTTGTAGTGGGGAGAGAGTAGAGAGATGCAGAGAGATGTCTCAGTCCACAGAGTCCTCTAAAAGTTCAAGATTTTAAGGTCAAGGGAGAAAATAGACCACAGGCACTGTTCTGAGTGCAGATTCTCCTTGCTTTTGGAAACAGCAGTGTGCTGCTCATCAAGGAAGGGCACAACGAGGCTGTGATCTCATGTCCATCTTGCACCTTCATCTTTAAGAAAGCTTAGAGCATCCTTTCAGACTTGTTTCCTGAAACTGATTGATTGACGTTTAGCACTGCCAAAAAAAGCCATGAAAAAATGCAGCCAATGTAATCTACAGAAATACCACAGCTTGACAGAGCAAAATGAGAAACAAAAAGCCTTCAAGCCTCAGAGTCCCCCTGGCACTGAGCAGTGAGTCACATCTCCTCCGGGGGGAGTGAGACAGAGACGGGCACGCTGTAGCCCTGGGGCTGATTTGCGATGCAGCAGGCAGGAGGCAGGCAATCAGCTTCGCCTCCCTTTCGGGTTTGTTTGCATAGCATGTCCTTAATTACAGGCTGCTGCAAGAGCTGTGTTCTGTACACAGCAGCCAGCAAACAGATAAACAGAGCTCGGGTCGGTTGCAACTGTCGTGGAAATGATCTGCTCCTCAGCACGGAGGAACTTCCAAAGAAGCTTGAAGGATGCCAGGGGCAGTTAAATCACCTCTACCTTTAGCTGCACCTCCATCTTTGCATCCAGGACAGCAAGGGCAACAGAGCTGGTGAAGGGTCTGGAGAATAAGTCTCATGAGGAGCATCTGAGGGAGCTGAAGTTGTTTAGTCTGAAGAAAAGGAGGCTGAGGGGAGATTTTCCAGCTCTTTACAACTCCTTGAAAGGAGGTCATAGAGAGGTGAGTGCTGGTCTCTTCTCACAAGATGCAATGGAGAGGACAGGAGGAAAAGGCACCGAGTTACACCAGCACAGGTTTAGGTTGGACATTAGGAAAATGCTTCTAGAACAAAAGGGTTATCAAAGTCTGGAAGAGGCTGCCTGGAGAAGTGGTTGAATCATCATCCCTGGATGTATCAAAAGCTGTGCTCAAGGATCTGCTGTAGTAATGGCCCTGGCAGTTAGAGAATGGCTGCATGTGATGATCTTAGAGGTGTTTTCCAGCCATGGTGATTCTGTGGAACTGAGACATTAAAATCAAAGAGAGCACAGCCATCTTGCATGGTAACTAACTCAGCTGAGAGGCCTCTGGGCTGGAATGAGGTTGCTCTGTAGATGGCAACAGAAGCACAACAGAGCACAAGATTCCAAGAGCACAGCAGCAAGTGAAGGTGAAAGCCAAATTACACCTAACACTCACCAACTAGCACAAACAGCTCCCTCTGAGGGTTATCTGGACAAGTGGGGACACTCTTTCTGCCTATGCATTGTCCTCAGAAGCTCTGGTTTTCTTAAAGGTGTCATTGGAAATCACTTCAGCAAGAAGTGTGTCTGAGGTTTCTCACTGAGGCTATCCACTGAGCTGTCAGCTCAATGCCCTTTGAAACTGGCCACAAGCAGCAAGTGCACAGATCCAAAGGGGCTTTTCTGCCTGTCATGATGAGCCAAGCAATTGCTGAGAATCAGGTCCTGTGGCTGGAAAGTCTCATTTCTGAGTATGAAACTTACTGGCTGTGAAATTCCAGCCATCCTCAGAAGTCACAAACAGGCCAACCATGAAATACACTCAAAGAAGTTACCAAGTGGTGGTGAGGAGAGCAAAGTGAGCTCTGTTTACCTTTGCCCCAGTGAACTGTCACAACAGCTGAGCTGCTTGCTTAGCTTTAGCATTGCAATTTTCCTTCCTTCCCAGAATAAGTTAATGGCAGCAGGAGCCTGCAGTGTTCAGCAAGGCCCAAGGGCAGCTCACCAAAACATGGAGCACTGCTAGAGCTGTTGGCTGCCCATCTGCTGAGAGCCTTCTCATTAGCTTAGCAGAAATGTTTCAGGCTACACCTCAGAGGTTTCTGCCTGCTGAATGAGAAGGATTTGAGAGGTGAATGTGGATCTATTCTGTTTCAGTGATGAAAGGGCTCATTTTCACTGAAAGTCATTTGACCCTCCTGTGTGTTTAAGTAATCAGAAGAAACTAAGTCTATTTTACATGTCTTCCCAATCCTTAAAAGGAAAATTTGTACTCTGGGAAACAAATTGCTTCATAACAACACAAAGTGCCTCCAGGATAGGTAGTCAGCAGGCTGGGGATAAGGAGGAAGAGCCTTTTGCCAAGGCTCCCCCATCCAGACACCCCTGGGGCCTTCGAGCAGGCTTTACTCCAGTGAGCAGCAGTCATTGTAGTCAATGTTTGCTCCTGAGTTCTTTCCAAAGACAGTAACTACTGGAAGATGCACTTAGATAAGGAGTGCTGATGAGAGAGGTACCACAGAGCACTGCAGCAGAGACTGGATTCTGTCAGTGCCCTGCTGACATGCCTGAGGGATACCTTAACTGAGGGCTCCTGAGCCACCAGGTGCTCAAGGATGGTATCTACTCAACTTCTCGTTGAGTCTTGTGCTTCAAGGGCATCTCCTTCTCTTCTAATAAGAAGCAAGTCACATCCCACACACCCAATTTTCTTACTAGAGAGCACAGATAAATGTAATTGCATGTGGCCTCATAAATCCTCCCATTAAAATGTATCCCGAGGTGACAGCAGAGGTCTTGAAGGTGCATTTGGCTCAATTAGAGAAAGCAAACATTACAAGATACCTGTTGCAGGGATGTGGTAAAAGCAGCTCCTGTGCACTTGGAAGGAAACAATTGCTGGTGGGACAGAACTGTGGCTGAAAAGGTCACTTGCTCCTAGAGGAGCCACGGGCAAAGCCCCCAGCTCACTGAGGGACACAGAGAAATGGCACAGCAACCACCAGCTGCTGCCTGCTCTGCTTCTGCCAAGCACTGTGGGCTCAGGCACTGCAAGCATGGCATGGCTGCTTGGGAGGCTGATCACAGCAAGGGGAAAACATTTTACCAAGCATTACTCTTCCCTCCCAAACATGTCTCTGGAATTGAATGTCCCCACTGTGTCCCTCAGGCAAGCCAGGGTGGGTTTGAGAGATGCAAAGCTGATTGCCACAGTGCTGTGCTGGTGCCATGCTGCAGTGCAAAGGAGGAGGCTTTCCTGTGGATGCATGGGACACATCCCTCAGACACAGCAGGGCACCAGCCTGCCCCTTCTTCTGAAAGCTCCTTTCTAGACTTCAGCTGCCAGGGCTTGGGTTCCTGTAGTCTCAGAGAAGGAATCAAAGTTGCACTTTGAGCTACACCCTAAGGGTTTTAGTCTGTTTGTTTCATTTCTGAGTGACATGAATCCCTACGTTCAAACCTTGAGCTGCCTACCATGGCTGGTACAAATTGCCCAGGCAAAGTCTGGGTACAAATTCCCCACTTGGCTGGGGCAGAAACTCTCTGAGCAGACCTTGCAACAGCACTGGACCAAAGCAGTCCTTGGAAAGAGCCTCGCAGGAGCAGCTGCTTTGCGTAGGTACTCACGTTGTAAAGGCAGGGTTGTATTTTGCACCAAGGTAGTAAGAGTAAAGGTTGAACATCCCAATCATGAAGGCCAGGAACACCATGATGAAGATGACCATGAACTTGAAGATATCCTTCACAGTCCTCCCCAGAGAGATCTGCAGGGGCCCGAAGCTTTCGTTGGCTGGAAGAATGTAAGCAATGCGGGAGAAGCTGAGTACCACAGCTATGGCATAGAGGCCTTCTGAAATGATCTGGGGATCCGAGGGGAGCCACTTGTTCCTGGCTAAAACAATACATGTACACTAGGTATTAGTCACACACAGTGTTAGACAGAAGTGATGATGATCAATGACCCCTTTTTTCAAGACTGAATCTTGGCTTTGGCCAGGAGTTAAAAAGAAAAAAAAAACCAAACAAACCAAACCAATTACAATAATCATAATGTTTGGGAGAAGTGGTCACTGAAGTCCTCAGCATGCTGCACAAACAGGGCTGAGGGGGAATGAGCTGATTTTTTCACGTGGTAAAGGTGAGAAATGAGAAAGTCACTGGGATTTACCACAGTCACACAGCAAACAAACAGCATGGCTTGGAATAAATTTGCCATTTTCTCTTTCCTAACTGGTCATCAGTTGTCCTTTTCCATCCTCTGTCGCTTTTCCATCCTCTGTCCCTTTCCCATCAGGACCCCTCCAGATGAGGAAGCAAAAGCACAACACAGTGAAGTTTGTTTACAGATCTGGATACATTGCACTGTGTTAACATTAGGAAAGGAGGCATGGGGGAGGCTGAGACCTCTGTCCTACCATCAGACAAAAAGATTTGTTTGGGTGTAGCAGCCACAGCCATCAAGTGTATCAGCTTCGTGGTCTCTTTCAATTCAAACCCATCCTGCAGCCCAGTCACTCCAACATTTCTACTTGAAAAAGCTTCTTGTGGGTACCAGATATGAATCATTGATTTAATCTACTGAAAATGTGAACATTTATATTAATATAGCTTATAAGTGTCCTTGGATCAGCCTTGCTTCTTGATGAAAGTATTGTGAGTCAGAGCTGAAGCGGGTGATGTCTTTAAGGACACAGCAGCAAACTCAGGCTTTATTTGCAGTGCTCTGAACCAAAGAGAAGGCAGCAGGTGGAGGAATTCACAGGATCTGGCTGTGACATTTTGTTCTGGACCCTTTGCATCTTTGTATCCTGACCTCACTTTAAATAGGTCACCAGCAAACCAGAGAGAAGACAACCTCAGCATCACCTCAGAGACCACTCTGTTGCTTGGACAAGGAGAGGACAGCTTACCTTCAGAGGGGACACACCAGGCTCAGGGACCCAGCAGTGAGTGCATGGCTGTGCAAGCTGCCCTGGGGTCAGGGCACCTGTCTCTTGTGCCCCATGGGGCACTTCTGCAGCAGATGAAATGTGCTGCCCCACATCTTCCTCTCCAGCCCCAGTACATCACCAGAATAAGCCCTTAGAAGCCCAAGCACCTCTTTGTGTGCCCAGCTCTCCTTCTCCTGCAGCCCCTCCATGAGCAAAAACCCCTGTGCATCTAAAGCTTGCCTGAGTGTGCAGTGAATCCAACTCCCACACTGGGATGCAAAGCTCTGTTCACTTGTGCCTGCCAGCAGGAAACCATTTCAGCCACCCAAAACACTGTTGTCAAAGCTGTGCCACTCCTTGCACCTTCAAATGTCAGCACTCATGGGTGACACGGGCTCTTCCTCTTGGAGGAGCAGCAGCTTAGGGGTGTAATTGGTGATTGTGCTTCTGCTATACAGGTGTTGGATGTGGCAGAGCTGCAGAACGCATCGGTGGTTAGAAATGCAGCTCCAGATCTGATTGTTGTTCACACATCTCCCCCCTGTCACATTTTGAAAATCAGGCAAGTTCATTCATGCCTAATTTAAATTACCTTCTGCTCACTCCCAGTTCCTGAGTTGCTCAAACTATGTTGTCAGGATGTGATCGACCTGAATGTAGCCTTAGCTACAGAGATCAGAGACCGCCTGAGGCTCAGCCCTCAATTCCTTTCTGGCTTTCTAGGAAGATGGTTGGAATGGGTAGAACAGTTTGGTGAATTAGACCAAAAACCCTACAGGAACATCACAAAAAGAAAGCTGCTTTCAGCACTGCCAAGCATTAGCCTAAAAGAGCAGGAAGCATTAGACAGCAAAAAGCATCTTACCATAAGTAAAGTAAGCAACTTCTGGGGGAAGGGTGACGTTGCTGAGGTCATCGTCCTGCACGTACTGATCCACATACTGCTGTGCTTCACTGGCTTTGAGGAAAGCCATGAACCTGGCAGTGAATGATGCCACGAAGATGGAGAGCATCCCAAAGTCCAGCAGGTTCCACAGGTGCACCACATACTCACGTGGTCCCTCCTCCCAGATCTCCTTGCACTCTGACCAGATCATGCCTGTGGAAAGGGCAGAGGGCATTTAACCTGGGCCCCTCCATTCAAGAGAGATGTTGAGGTGCTGGAAGGTGTCCAGAGAAGGGCAGCAAGGCTGGGGAGGGACCTGGAGCACAGCCCTGTGAGGAGAGGCTGAGGGAGCTGGGGGTGTGCAGCCTGCAGAAGAGGAGGCTCAGGGCAGACCTCATTGCTCTCTGCAGCTCCCTGAAGGGAGGTTGTGGCCAGCTGGGGTTGGGCTCTGCTCCCAGGCAAACAGGGACAGAACAAGAGGACACAGCCTCAAGCTGTGCCAGGGCAGGGTCAGGCTGGATGTTAGGAAGAAGTTGTTGGCAGAGAGAGTGATTGGCATTGGAATGGGCTGCCCAGGGAGGTGGTGGAGTGCCCATCCCTGGAGGTGTTGAAGAGGAGGCTGCATGAGGCACTTAGTGCCATGGGTTAGTTAATGAGAAGGGGTTAGGTGAGAGGTTGGACTCAATGATCCTGAAGCTCTTTTCCAACCTGATTAATTCTGTGATTCTGTAACCAGCAAACACAGAAGGTGCTTTTTGTGCTCACACAGACCCACTTCCTGGCCAGTGGTGGCTTTTAAGGCACTAAACAAATAACTCCTCAAGTAAACTGAGTTTCCTGAGAATGCTTCATGTCATCTCATCTTAACAACTGCTGAAAACTTCACACTTCTATTAACTCTTCCACCCAACTTTCTTTCTAATCTTGGTCACCTAAGTCACAGTGTAATGAAGAAATGCCTTGAACTGGGCAGACTGCCTAGAATTAGCAGCACTCTGTGCAAGGATTGCTCTAGTGGCCTATAATTTCTTTTTGCCAGCTGTATGGCAATCAATTTTTATCCAGACATATGGAAAAGCATCAATTTTTTGGGACAAGTAGGAAGGTTACAGTGACTCTTTGGTCAGTACTGCTGGATAGCTGCATGTGATTCAAAGTGAGTTAGTGGTTGGACTTGGTGATCTTAAAAGTCTTTTCCAACCACAGCAATTCTATGGTTCTGTAAATAAAATTACATGTTGTGATTGTACTACAGATAGAAACGTAGGGCCCATACCTGGAGTGTTGAGTCTGAAGAGAGCAACTGAAGGTGTTGGCAGGTAGGATTAAATCTAGCTGTGTGTATTTAGTACCCAAAAGTTCCATTTTTTACACTTAGACATACAGTTGCTGTTGATTTATCTTTGCCTCTTGGCAACTCTGCTGATGCCATTTATCTAGAACATTTACTTTTATGTAGTTATCTTTCTGTTCACTCATATCTATTTACAATACCTGTAAGACTTCTGTGCCCACAGGCTGTGACCCTTAGTGCTTACTCTGCCCTGCTGAGGCCACATCTGGAGTACTGTGTCCAGTTCTGGGCAAGAGGGACATAGAACTGTGTCCAGTTCTCAAGAGGGACATAGAACTGCTGGAGAGAGTCCAGCACGGAGCCACCAAGATGCTGAAGGGAATGGAACAGCTCTGTTAGGAGGAGAGCCTGAGGGAGCTGAGGCTCTGCTGCTGGGAGAGGAGACTGAGAGGTGACCTCAGCAATGGTTATCAATATGTAAAGGGGAGTGCCAGGAGGCTGGAGCCAGCTCTGCTGGGTGATGCTCATGACAGCACAAGGGGCACTGGGTGGAAGCTGAGGCATAGGAAGTTTCATTTTTTTCCCTGTGTGACAGAACCTTGGAACAGGCTGCCCAGGGGGGCTGTGGAGTCTCCCTCTGGAGATATTCAGAACCCACCTGGATGTGTTCCTGTGTGATCTGCTCTGACAGGGAGGGGTGGACCAGATGATGTCTCGAGGTCCCTTTCAGCCCCTGACATTCTGTGATTCAAAGTCTCTCAAGTTCAGGGTCACAGGTGGGGCTCAGCAGGTTGCCAGGTCCCTGTGCCAGCTGTCTGCAGGCCACGTGCACCAAGCTTTCACCTCAGCATGGCCCAGCCATTGTTTGAAGCTTTATGTAGGCAGACAGGTAAATTGGCCAAGAAGATTGCCAGTGCTGATGTAGGCAATCATTAGAAAATCTCATTATATTGGGAAGTCTGCACAATGAATCACCTTTCCTCTCCCAGAGAAGTGAAAACCTTTGCTTTAAATGAAATGTTTTCTTCTTCATCTCTCAGGAACTCAACAGGCAGACAGATACCTACTGCCTATAAGGAAAAAATACCTAGCCCAAAATCCAATCATCTTGTCCAACTGCTTTAATATAATTTTAAAAATATATCTTCCAGACTTACACTATCCAGGCTGGCATCTATTCAGCATTTTCTAGCCTAATATCCTGTACGGGATTCTGACTGTTGCAGGCACAGGGAACAAAGAAATGGTGACCAGGAAGCCATCAGATAGGGCAGCTCTATCCTATTTCTCAGGGCAGTTTAATGCCATCAGTACTTGTTGGAACAGTGGAATTATTTGCCACAAGAGAAGAATCAAAATCATGGTGGTGAGAAGAAACAGATACAGAAGAGGTAGACAAAGATTTCTGCAGAGTTGATGAGTTCAGTTTCTCAAGAAATCCTTCTGAGCTTGTTTAGATCACAGGGTCAGAGCAGCTAACCTGCCAGAAATAAATCATACCTCTAGAAAAAGGTCACTCAAGGCCTCATGCAACCTGGCCTTGAACACCTCCAGGGAGGTTGTGGAGCACAGAATCACCCAACATGATCAAAGATCACATTTGGTGCTTCTGTGCTCCACAACCTCCCTGGGCAACCTGTGCCAGTGTCTCACCACCCTCACTGCAAACAACTTCCTCCTAACATCCACTTTCAATCTCCCCTCTGCCACTTCAAACCCATTGCCCCTTGTCCTGGCATTCCCAGCCCTTGTCAATAGTCCCTCCCCAGCCTTCCTGTAGCCCCCTCCAGATCCTGGAAGGCCACTCCAAGGTCTCCTGGAAGCCTTCTCCTCTCCAGGCTGAAAAGAAAGCTTTGAGGCTTTTTCTTCTAAAAGATTTGAGTGCTGTGCTGTGCCCCCATCCCCAGCAGCAGTTTCACACAGTGAGTTTCATGCCATCCAGCTCTTCTTTACCTAGCAGCACTTTGGGATGCTCTGCATCTTTGTGGCATCATTCATTGGCAGGTAAAGAAGAGCTGGACCTCAGAGTGCAGCATGAGGCCACTCATGGTGAGACACTGGCACAGGTTGCCCAGGGAGGTTGTGGCTGCTCCCTCCCTGGAGTTGTTCAAGGCCAGGTTGGAGGAGGCCTTGAGTGACCTGTGCTAGTGGGAGGTGTCCCTGCCTATGGCAGGGGGTTGGAACTGGATGATCCTTGAGGTCCCTTCCAACCTTACCATTCTGTGATAAAACAAAGCACCATGCACCCATCTGGCAGGTGAGGAGACTGAAACTCAGGGAACTACAATCAGATCTCATGGCAGTGTACCAGGACAGGCTGATGGTCAGCACACCCCAACAGGCACACAGCACTCTGCTCGCTTCAGAGCAGTGTCCTGCAGTGAAGCTCTAAGGTTCTGTGCCTGGTTTACCTTCTTTAAGAGGCAACAACTAAACCAACAGAGGCAAACAGACAACTTAGGCAACATTCACTGTGGAAAGTCAGGAAAATGAGGATTTGCTAAGCAATTTTCAAAAGCAGTGACCAAGATCAAAGTCTTCTTTGATCTTGTTTCAATCGACAAACTGCCATCAGCCTCTCATTTAGCCTCAGGGGGAGGTTTGGGGTTTACTGGGGGTGGGTTGGGTGGTGTTGTTTGGCTTGGGTTTTGTTCCTTCCTCTTGGCACTGCTGTCAGGCTATCCCTGCTCAGGGTGAATTTCCCTGGAGGGTTTGTAAAGGTTTTGGTGTTGCTTACCCAATACCCACTTCATGATCAGCATTTCTGTCCAGGAGAACTGAGTGGTTTTGACTCTAAATATCTGTTTTGGGTGGTCAGTGATGGTCTCGTTGGGGAGATTTTTGACTCCCTCGAACCGATCCGAAGCATTCACTACTAACAGCCCCAGGAAGATGGTGAAGGAAACTGCATGAGCCACAAACTTCATGAAAGGACTTCGGAGGGTCCGTCCCAGCTGCAATCAAACATACACAAGACGTAAGTTTGGTTTTTGTCCCCCCTTATCCATCTCCTGGAAGCTTATTCCTATAATCACAGAATGCTCTGGGTTGGAAGGGACCTCCAAAGCTCATCCAGTCCAACCCTCTCTGCACTCAGCAGGGACATCCTCAACTAGTTCAGGTTGCCCAGAGCCCTGCCCAGCCTCACCTTGAATATCTCCAGGAATGGGACCTCAACCACCTTCCTGGGTAACCTGTTCCAGTGTTCCAGCACCCTCCTGCTGCAAAACTTGTCCCTAACATCCAGTCTAAATCTGCTGTTCTCTAGTTTGAAGCCATTGTCCCCTGTCCTGTCCCTGCAGGCCTTTGCAAACAGTCTCTCTGCAGCCTTCTTGTAGCCCCCTCTGGGTACTGGCAGGCTGCTATTAGGTCTCCCTGGAGCCTTCTCTTTTCCAGGCTGAACAACCCCAGCTCCCTCTGCCTGTCTTTGTAGCAGAGGTGCTCCAAATCATTTGCCCAAGGTGAAAAGGAGATCATGAACTAAAGAGGGTTTAGATTTGAGCTATTCTTTGTTATTCTCTGTATTGCAGTTCAAATGATGCCCTTTGGGGCATTTTCTACGTGTGGCAGTAACTTACATTGCTCCTTTATACCCACATATAACATCTAATTGTGCTGGGCATATGGCAAATGGCAAACGAAGAGGCAGAACATCTATGTGAGGGGCATGTTTGTGTATCTGCTCTAGGAACCTTCTGTGTACAGTGCTGGCCTCACTTCTCAGCCTTACATTGTTATATATTAGACACTTCTATTAGTGCTGAATTCTTGCTTCTTTAGTGATGTGAAGGAAATAAGCCTCTGTTTAAAGATTCTTTACTAATGCTTTTAATATGCTTTGGTATGATATTCTTCTCTCCTAATTACTGGAAAAGCTGGAGATTGACTCCCCAGAACACAAGGATTTATTTTGAGACATTGAGCCAAGAATCAGAGCAGCAGATCTCTCCACTGCTACTAATCCTTGTTCCATTCTTCTTGAAGAACTTTCTTTGTTAATGGATTTAAATAAGCCTACTTCCATTTTACATTGCCTGTGGCCCAAGAGAGCATCACTCCAGGAAGATGTCAGAGCAGAAGCATTTGTAGGAGTGCAAGGACCAATGCCTGCAGTGTTGGACACGACAGGCAGCAAAAGAAGCAGTGTCCTGTGTGTGTCCTTTTAACCCCCCCTCGAAGCAAAGGGGACTTTTTGGGTGGTGCTCACTGATGTATTTCCCTTGGTGGCTAGGCATCCTCAAAATGTTCTTAATCAAATGACTCCACCAAAACACTTCATAGAAAATATGAATGAGGACTGCAGAAGGAAATTCCACCTTTTCTTAGGCATCTCCAGGAGCAGCTCTGTCCAAAGGAGGCCAGGTCATTGCAGAGCAGGAAATCATTTTAAAGCAGGGCTCTCTGGGTCTGATTCTGGCTCTCATTTCTTTTTCTTCTCTGACTTTTTAAAATGTGCAACAAGCCCTGTGTTAAGTTGACTGAATAGTAAATCCTGCTGGAAAATTTGCATGTTTCTGAGTGCCAGAAATAAAGAAAATGAAACCAAGCAAACCAAAATCTTCTCTGAGGTCACTAAGGATGTGTTTAAGTGGGCAGACAGTGCACTGAGCTAAACTGCAAGTTTCTTTAGTTTGGTCTAAGAATATTCTGGCAGAGACAGGAGAAATGAAGTGTGTTAAAACCAGCCCCAACACCTGTGATGCTGATGCACTCCTCTCTTCTAAACCTTGCTGTCATATTAGTTCCCAACAGCTGGGTAGATTTGTGCTTTGCAGCAGAACTTCTATTTCCAGCCCAGAGCTGCTGTGCTGATGGGATGTGCCTGAACAGGGTCCCACACAGCAATAATCTCAGCCTGTTCTCAGATGACCTTAAACTGCAAGCACCAAGTGGAACAGCAACGGTGGGCACATGGGGCCCAGGCAAACAAGTTTTAAGAAAGGATGTTTGGAATCTGAGCAAGACTCATTTCTGCCTTCAATTCACTACCATTGTCTATTAAACCATGAACTCTCTGCAAATAATTAGATTTTCCCCCCTGCTCTCTATAGAAGCTTAAAAAAAAGAGACCTCAGATTAAAGTCACAGAGCCCCCCTTATCAGCAGAATAATCCCATGTTTTACAGAGCCTAATGAACTCTGGGGGTAACTTCACTTAGTTCTCTGCTGATTTAACAAAAGCCTGCATTTAGTCAGTCTTACATCAGTATTTTATCCCCTTTATTACTGCAGAAAGCTTACAATATTTTTTTCCTGAGCTGATACCTTTCATATCTTCTCAGAAAACTGATTTTTGGCTAAGAGCTACAGGAGATCAAAGCCTTGCCTAGAATATTCTGTAACCAAAAAAAAGAAAAAGAAAAATCAATGAAGCATCAATTCCTCCAGCCAGCCTAATGCTTGATGACAATCAGATCTATTTTGCAAGCAGCACACTACAGTTAAACTCCAGGTGTGTAGTAGCTGCTTTGATGTACCCATTGCTCAATTACTTTTCTAAAAATCAAAATATCATCAGGATTGCAGGGAAGTCTCTGGCTGGCACTGCTGAGACAGGATCACTGACAGGGTGTGAACACAAAAGTTTGTTCTTAAGAGCATAGCTTGTTTCATGGCTTAATGTCCTCTCTGTGCTGCAGGGAAGTAGTCATAGAATGCTTTGGGTCGGAGGATGTGAACATGTCCAAACCAAAATACATTCAACATGATATGGAAACAAAGTTTTCCAGATGCATGTTAATCTCTGCTCCAGCAGACAGGAACAAATAAAGATAGAGGCACCATAAAGGAGAAAAAAAAATTAAAAAAAAAAAAGCAAAAAGCTATTGCTGTTTTCAGATTGATGGCTACAGCAGAACCACAAAGACTTTGTTGTGGAGATTTTGTGTAGCTTAACTGGGGAGAAAATACTCCAAAAGGTAGAGGTGCAGCTTTGGGTGGAGTGAGCCACTCAAGTTCATAGAATCATAGAATGGTAAGGTTGGAAGGGACCTCAAAGCTCAGCCAGTTCCAACCCCCTGCCATAGGCAGGGACACCTCCCACTAGCACAGGTCACTCAAGGCCTCATCCAACCTGGTCTTGAACACCTCCAGGGAGGGAGCAGCCACAACCTCCCTGGGCAACCTGTGCCAGTGTCTCACCACCCTCACTGCAAACAACTTCCTCCTAACATCCACTTTCAATCTCCCCTCTGCCACTTCAAACCCATTCCCCCTTGTCCTGGCATTACAAGACCTTGTCAATAGTCCCTCCCCAGCCTTCCTGTAGCCCCCTTCAGATCCTGGAAGGCTACTCTAAGGTCTCCTGGAAGCCTTCTCTTCTCCAGGCTGCAGAGCCCCAACTCTCTCAGCCTGTCCTCACAGCAGAGCTGCTGCAGCCCTCTCAGCATCTTGGTGGCCTCCTCTGGACCCACTCCAACACTTCCATGTCCTTCCTGTGCTGGGGGCTCCAGAACTGCACACAGGACTGCAGGTGGGGTCTGAGGAGAGCAGAGCAAAGGGGCAGAATCCCCTCCCTTGCCCTGCTGCCCACACTGCTCTTGCTGCAGCCCAGCACACAGTTGCTGTCTGGGCTGCATGAACACTGCAGCCTCATCTTGAGCTTTTCAGTGCTTAAATGGTGTTGGGTTTGTTGCAGTGGGAGCTGCAGCCCCAGCATGACTCTGTCAAAGCTGTGTGTTGAGAGATGTCTACAAATGATCTCTGTTAGTGGTGCAGTGTCTGAAGGTGCACATCAGCTGAGCAGAGAGGAAAGAAGGCACTTGCTGAGGTTCTGCACACAGTCCAAACAGTCCTGCTTGCTTGTCTCATTGTATCTGTGGGCAGCAGACTGCAGCTTTCCCATTCTATAGAAGCATAGAATCAGTCAGGGTTGGAAGGGACCACAAGGATCAGCCAGTTCCAACCCCCCTGCCATGCCCAAGGACACCTCACACTAGCTCAGGCTGGCCACAGCCTCATCCAGCCTGGCCTTAAACACCTCCAGGGATGAGGCTTCCACCACCTCCCTGGGCAATCCTTTCCAGGCTCTCACCCCCCTCATGCTGAACAACTTCTTCCTAACATCCAGGCTGACTCTCCCCATTTCTAGCTTGGTTCCATTTCCCCCAGCCCTATCACTACCTGATAGTGATATATCAGTACCTGATCTCCTCCTTTCTCTTCTGGTCACCAACAAAACAAGTTTGGGACAACACCTAAAGCCATAGCTCGTTTCAGAGCCATGGCTTCCGTGGATGAGTCAAATTAGATCTTGCAGGATAGGATGGGCTTGTGCTCCACAGCTCTTGTCAACAGTTTGTGCATCCAGAGGTGAGTGAACAACTGACACTAGAATTGGTTTCAATACAGACAACTCTGTGCAACTGAGTGAAAGAGAAAAAGGAGTTCAGCTGCAAACTTCACTTGATGCCATCCCTGGGATTTCCAGGGGTGCTATTTGTGTGGTGCCTTCTAACCCCACAGAGCTTGATTAAAGAGAATCTTCTGTTTGGGATGAATGGTTTGAAAACCTATTCCTTGCTAAGGTGCATCACTGAAGGAATTACTTCTAGGTCTGAATTACTCTGGTAATAAATCTAATACTGTAATAGCTAATCCACATCCAGTAGACTAATACTGATACATCTTAAGTACCTGATACAGAACAACACTGCTCAGGACAGCTCCAATAAGCAATATCCTACATTACAGTGACCTCCTTCATTTTTCTCACTCTCTTAGCCCAGAAATGAGTCCCTGACTCATGCCTGGCCATCCCTGCATCTTTTAAGACAGGCCTTGATTTAAGTTTAGGACAGGATAAAATTAAATTTATAAAGGATTTGATTTAAGTTAAATATCTTAGCTGATGGTTACTATGGAAAAATTATTTCATTACCCAGTTGTGTAACATCAAGATTGTCTCCATGACTTAGACCCAAACAAAACACTTGTAAAATTGATCAGGACAAAACCAGGCTGCTCAGAGCATCAGACATAAATCACCTGCCAGCAT
Source organism: Ramphastos sulfuratus (assembly GCA_013399055.1). Classification (NCBI taxonomy): domain Eukaryota; kingdom Metazoa; phylum Chordata; class Aves; order Piciformes; family Ramphastidae; genus Ramphastos; species Ramphastos sulfuratus. The sequence continues at coordinate 48,392 of WBNM01006554.1, read as the reverse complement.
CACCACCCTGTATTGCCTGTGTAAAGCTCTCTGCAATAGCACTATAGGAGGATACAAGACCCCAGTCCTCAGCCCTTGAACCTGGAAATGATGATTTTGGCTGAGGCACCAATTTGTGGAGGAAAAATGCATTCATTATGCAGTTATTTCTGTCACAGACACCAATCAGGAATCAAGACTGCATTGTTCTGGTCAATGCAAAGCCAAGCATGAAAAGATAATGCTTGCCTGGAAGAACCTGCAATCTGACTTTATGATAGAAGGCTACATATGGCTTTTCATAGGCTAAAGTAGAGTGAAAAGGAAGGGAGACTGAGAAATGAGGGTGCACAAAAGGCTTAGTGTAATGAAGTCACAGCCAGTGCAAAGTTAAGCCTCTCTCCTTCTATTTCTTTTTTTTATATATATACCTACCTCAAGAAATTAAAAGCAAAGGATCTTCTCAGTCATGTCTCAGTTCTACTGTAAAACTCATTTATTTTGGGTTTTTTTTGCCTCATTTTTTTCCCTTTATATTTTTTATGCTTTTAATTTGATTTCTCCCCTGATGGCTAGACCTGGTTGTTCTCTCACCCATTGCTCTAATCCAATGCAACCAATTCTGACAGCACACCACAGATGTTGCTGTTGCCTGATGTGCCAACCCTCAGCACGTTCCACAGAGGTGAGGGAAATGAAACAGCTCCATCAGCCCCTGCCAGACTGAGGTCTGACACCCACGAATTCCCTCTGTGACCCAAGCAAAACCACCCACAACACGACCTGGCTTTTGCATGCCCTCTGTGTGAAACTCCCCAGAGCCCTCTCCAGTACTCACAAAAGCTGTGGGGGTTTGATACAAACCTTTCCAAATCATAGAACCATAAAATGGTTTGGGTTGGAAGGGACCTCTAAAGGTCATCCAGTCCAGCCCCTCAGCAGTAAGCAGGGACCCCTCCACTAGATCAGGCAGCTCAAGCCTGACCTTGATTATCTCCAGGGATGCTGCCTCAACTACCTCCTTGGGCAACCCATTCCAGTGTCCCACCAAGTTCCACCAAATGAAGTTACATTCTCAATTGCTCTAAGAGAAACTACTTTTCCTGGAGATCTCTTAGAGGACACCAAGACTTCAGCATCCTTTTATTATCTCAGGTGTTCCAGAGGACATTTCAAAAGGTTTGTCTGATTGCACTAACATAAATCTTTTCCCATGATAGTTTTGTCCTTAATGCTCATCTGTGGATCTGTAATTTCTTGGGCTTGACCAATGTAGACAAGATTCCTCCCTGGCTCTTAAAGGAAATGGTAGAAGATGCTTTCAAGGCTGAATACATTACCAGTAACCAGGGGTCATTCTGCTCAAATTTAAGTGCCTGTGATAAGCCTGCTGCTGAAGACCTCTGTCTCATAATGGATGATGTTGCTGGTTACTGCTGAATGTGAAATGATTTTCTCCCCTGCCACTCTTTTTCCTTCTGTGGCCAAAGTAATGAAAAAGCTATTTATCACTCAGCCACACACCTAGGTATCTCCACTTGCTGCAGCATTCTCTTTCAGGGTGGAAACCTCCCCACAAATTTCATACCACAGACAACTCAAGCTTTTACCTAGGCTAATGGCTGGCTGGGGTCCTTTGGTCAACTCTAGGTCATGGCAACACTCTCCTGCTCCATCTGATGCTGTGGGACATAGCACAGCCACATGTAGGCACACAGCAGCTTTCCAGATTCATCTTTCCTCTCCAAACCACACAGACTGCATGACTTAAGTCTGCTTTTCTCCACAGCACTAAGCAGTGCCCTGGGGATTGCCAAAGTTTGAGGCACTTGTGCCATCATAAAGCTTCACTAACTATACACAAAGTGAAGGAAAGAGAGGAGCCCTGAAGAAGGGAGAAACCTGTACCAGAAAGTACATAAAGGGAACGAGAGAGTAAACATCAGAGTTAACTAAAAGGGCAACACAAATCTTCTTTATTTGTTTCTTATTTGGGCAGGTTTTCTTCACCCCACTCCCATGTTCTTATCTCCTGTCCATCTCTATCCTTTTTTTGGTTAGCTCCTTTTCCAGTCTGGGCCACGAGCATGCCTGGTTCTGGAGGGCAGAATTGACTCTTACCCCTTTCCAGGAGTAAGAATGAGGATACTGCACACTCATTGGGAGTTTAAAGATCTATGATCCCTCAAACTACCACAGCTCTTATCCCTTTCTTGTCCCCTGCTGTCTCACCCTCTTCCCCCACTGCTCCATCTTTTGTCCCTGTAAAGATGAACATGGAGCCAAGCCTAATAGCTCCATTTCCTCATAGCAAGCTACTCCAGCTTGCTCTCCTCTGAGGCTGCCTTGGAGGACAGCACCAATCAGCCACCTTACAGCATGATATGTGGCTCCATTCCAGGTCCTGGATAGAAATTCCCACACCCCCCCTGCACCTGCACGAGCTTGTACCTTGCTGCAGGGAGCAATCCAGTAGGCTATGGCAAGGAAGGGCAGGCCAATGGAGACCCCAAAGACAGCCAAGAACTTCACAGCTATAGACTGCTGCCGTAGGCCTGAGAGGTTTTCATACCACATGGTGAGCAATTGCTGCTGGCAGTTGGGGTGAGCAACAAACTGTAAGAGAAGCAGAAACAGAAATATTAGCAGCATAGTAGAAGAGGATGAAGAACCTGCTGGGCTTGTCAGTGGAAGCAGACAAGGCAAGGCAAGGCTACACTGTCCTTGTCCAGCACAGCTTATGGTGGCACGAACAGAACACTGCAAAGCAGACACAAAATCCCCAGGCACTGGCAGAACCTGTTTCACTTCTGCTGCTTGTCTTCTCCAGGGAAAAGCTTTGTGAGCCAGCAGACCATGTAGGTCAAACCCCAACAGTGTGCCTCTGTGGGGAGGTTAGCTCTGGAGGCAAGACAGTCTGCATGGAGCTTCAGAAAAGAGGCACTTTGATGTCGAGCTGAAGAAACCCTCTGAGAAGCTGCTGAAGACGTGGGCCATGGGAAGAGGAGCTCAGCACAGCACCAGTGCTGCCTTGCTCTGGTCACTGCCTGTGGACCCAGCAGTTACCACCTGGCACAGTTCTCCTGCTCCTGTAAACTCAAAGAGCTCTGGCTGAGATTTTACTGCTCCCAAGGCTGGGTCTCAGAGTAACTGCCAATAAATCACAGCTCATTCTTTGCTGGATGGACAAAAAGATGAATTCAGAAGCAGAAGCTGTTGTGCTGTGGTACAAACAGCACATTTTGTGTCCTGTAACTGAGACTCTTCTTCAGTTTACTGGTCAGAGGAGAAAGGGGAGCAGCAGACAACTGAAAGGGGCAGCTTCTTGATGGCAAAACAGGGAAGAGTTTTATAATAAAAGATTAATTTTCTTTATTTCCTGTTGTTCTGCAGGGCGATCGAGTTTAGAATGTTCCTGTCTTTAATCACAGAGGAGGGTAATTAAAAGGCAAAATAACTGAAAGGATGAAAAATAAATATGCTGCTGTTGTAGCTGATTGCATTAGCAGAACCAAGTGCTTCATTTGTGAGTTCTGTGGCTGAATAAACATCCTTAGGAGAGGGGTGAAAAACTCTTTCAGAAAGCAGAACTTTCTGAGGGTGAGGAGGAGGATGAAGAGGGAGAAAGAGAGGGGAAAGGCAAAGGCTTCACTGGGGCTCTGTGGCTGCTCTTGCCCCTTCCTGGCAGGGTGGACATAAAGTCTTTTTGGTTGGAAAAAGACCCTTAAGATGAGTCCAAGGGGCAGGTCCGGCAGCTGCACCACTGCCCTGCTTCAGCCCTTTGAGCTGCAACAGGCTGCTGGGATTTCAGCTGCTCTCTGTGCTTTTATTGGGGCTGAAAAGGAGAGAAAATTCAAACTGTGCTTTCATCTTCCCGATCTGTGAAACCGTGATCAAATCGGGGCTTGAATGGACTCTTTTCTGGGTGCTTGCATAATGACAAAACTGTTACTGGGAGTGTAAACGATCAGCTCTTTGCTGGTGCAGAATGCAATACAGTTGCACAGCAATTAGGAGTGGGGTGGAATAGCACATTTCCTTCTTTAACAGCTAGCATTAGCTGCTATTTAAAATGTGCTTCTTCAGATGAATTAGGCTTTGGGGTCTGCATTTCTCAAAAAGGAAAAAACAAAACAAAAAAACAAACCCAAAACTTTGCCCTTTCCACTGAACAAATAAATCAGAGTGAAGAACTTGGATGGGTCCTTTTAACCTCTTTTGTCTTTAGAGTTTTTTCCTGGAAATATTAACATTTCAGAAGTCTTTATTTTAAGCTGCTTTTAAAACAAAACAAAACAAAACAAACCCCACAAAACAAAACCAAACAAAAAAGAAAAACCCACAAAAAAACTCCAACCAAAACACACACACACAAAAACAAACACAAAAAAAAAACCCCACTAAAAAACCCAACTAAACAACAAAAAAAAAAAAAAACCAAAACAACAAAAACCAACCAAACAAAAAAGGCAATCTGTAAATCATCAGCCCTGCTCCTGCTGAACATTAGAAGTTTAAGGCCAAGGTGATGACAGCAGTGCTGCAAGGAGGCATTTCCTAGCGCCTGGTGTTTGTGTTTGGGTTAATGCTGCTGGAGCTTATCATGGTGGTGCCAAACGGATGGGAAGATGCTGTGGAAGGAAGGTAGACAGCAAATTGATTCCCCTTGTAAATCTGATTTGCAGATCTGATGAATTCAACAGCAATTGCAGCAATGCACGGGCAGGGAAATGAGGCTGGTGGGTGTGCAGAGCTCTGAGATGAAGGACCAGGGCAACAGCTCCTGTAATTGTGCACTGCATTGTGAGAATTGATTCAGACAAAGAAATTCAGTTGTCCTTGGCAATGAGACAGTCAAAGACTTTTGCTGGTTGGCATTTCAGAGAATTCATCAGATGTTTTAATCTGTTTGGTTTGGTTTTGGTTTTGTTTTTTTTTCACTCTGTCTGGGAACAGCTACAATGAAATCACAAATACAGGACAATGGAGAAAGAATCATCATAGAACCCTGCTCATTGCAACAATTTATTTTGCACAGGGCAATAAAGACTGGCAGCATGCCACAGAGCCTTGATGGTGTTCATCTTCCTCTGATTATCACAAAAAGGAAGGGAAAATAAGATCAGGATAAGAAAGATGAGAGCCTGAATGAGTTTGGCTGTGTTCTTTCCTTACAGGCGGCACTAGAGTTTTTCATTCTGTTTGCTGCCTCAGATATTAATGAAACACACACAGTGACCCTTGAACAGCACCAACAGCAGCTCAGAAACTGAGCTGAGGTCTCCTCAGAGACCTTACAGAGCCATTTAACTGCCTCCCTTCTCTGGGAACCACGCTAAAGATCACACTTAGCTTGGTGTCATAGGCACGGAAGGGGACAGGCTTTGAGACAAAAGCATCGAAGCAGGATGCTGCAAGGTGTGGTGGAAGCAGATACAGTAGATTGGATTTCAGAGGCTGAAATGCTGCAATACTTTTTCAAAGGTCCCTTTAAATGTTATTTCCCCTTCCTCAGTACTTGAAAATGAGCCTAGGAAGCTTTCAGAGGCAAATTGTGGCTGCTCCTGTGCTGCATCCCAGAAGAGAAGAAAGGTAGAAGGCATCAAGATGAGACTGGGCTGTGCAGAAAGGCAGCATAGCACTGACTGAAATGGAAGCATCGCCAGTGGAGGGGGTTGCAGGGGTCCAAAAGGAGCCATTTAAAAGCATTAAGTGCAGAGTGAGTCCCCTGCAAGTGATGAAGGGAGCTGGGAGAGCAAGCCAAGTGCTTCCCAATGCTTCTGCATTAGGAGTCTGCAGCAGGAGCTGTTCTGGTCCCGTGCCACAGGGATCCCAGTACTCAGGAGTGGTTTTTTCTTATGGTGTGGATACCTCTTTGGTTTTGGATGAAAATTGTACTGCTCTCCAGCCTATCAGTTACACTGTTTGTTTGTTTGTTTTTACTTCTTCAGTTTTAAAAAGGCTAAGGATAATAAAATCATGCATCAGCCTGAAGAGCCAATTCAAATAATGAAGCTGCCAAACTGGCATTTTTGAGAGCCATAGAAGAGTACTGACACCTCCAAAAGTCACTGTTCTGTGCCACAGAGGATCAAATGAGTGAGAGGAATATTTGCCTAGAATATGGGGGGGAAGAAAAAAATCTCTCAGAGCTTTTGGTGGGAGTTGAAAGGGCCCAAAAAAATCTGTTTTACACATAGGAATAAAGAGGATGTCTCAGAGCCTGTTGTTGATCTCCCATTGAAAGATGTCCTTTCCACATTGCTATCTAATTTGATGTAGCTTATCGTGTCCCTGCATTGTGGGAAAGCACTTCAGAGCTCTCAGGGCAAGGACATTTGCTCCTCAGAGTGCTTGTTCAAAACTGCAGGAGTTTCATCAGGCAGAAAACAGAGTACCTTTATACCTCCATAAGTGTATAGGAAGTTACTCCTGATAGAAAACACTGTAATAACACAGAGGCTTTCATTTGTCTGTTTTCTATTGTTCTGGAAGGCTGTGCTGAGGACCCTGGCCACTGCTGTGTTCAGTGTTAGCACTGCAGCTGCCAAAGCTGTCGTGGTTGGGCACTGTCTAAAGCCTCTATCCAAAGCTCCTCATGATCCCTACCTGAGGAGCACCTCTCTTATCTTTGTGGTGCAGCAGAGATAAGCTACAGCCAGGGGACAAAAAGCCAGGATATTCTGAGAGTGTCAGACAATGCTCACACACCACATAGAAAAAGAAAGAGAATAAAAAGATATCTACCTTGGACAGAAAAAAAGCTGTTAGCAGAAATGAGGAGACCTGTTGGAAGATGGTTAAAAGGCAGAGGTCAGCCTCAGATGATTGGAATTAATTGTGCAGAACAAACCCTCACTATCCCTCTTTTATTACTGCAATAATTCCAATTCCCTTAGGAGTGCAGAAATCCACCACTGAGGCAAGAGAATGAACCACTCAGGATCCTCTTGCTCTGCTAACACACCCTGCACGAAATAGCCAGGGGCTGAGGTGGGAAGGAGAAGCTCATCAGTGGACCAGTGAAAACCCTTCAAAACCCTGTGTGTGGCAACTAACAACAGCAGCTGGTGACTTTTAGGGCCTGTTTTCACAGAGGTACTCCTGCTGTGTCCTCACTCCCTCTCTGTAAGCCTTGCACCAAACCCTGGGAAACCCCAGCAAGCAAAGGCTGCAAGTGGAGTGAGCAGAAATGTGTTTCATCTCTCAGAGCTGGAAAAGGAGCTGCAGAAAGACCTTCAGGAGAACACAGGAATGTCAAGAGAAACTGGCAGGGGCAAACCATTTTTCTTTCCACTGTCTAGCTGTGCTCAGGTCCTTTGAACAACCTTTCTGCATTCATTATTAAGCATTGATGCTGTGATGTGGCTCATCACCTCTGCAAGCCCGCAGTGATTAGCAGGTTTAGTGTTAGCAGCTGCTCACAGGACACCATGGCTGGGGCAGTGATGCCTCAAATGCTGGAGATCCCAGCAGAAATGCCAACCCCCTTTTGATGGCTCACTTGAGCCAGTTCTCACCTCATGCCTCCGAATTACAAAGGGAAATCACAGAGGCACAGCCACACCCAGGCTGGCAAAGCCCCTCAGGAGCACCAAGCCCAACCTAGAACCCTTCTCTACAAGCTTCACCTTAAACCATAGCCCCAAGCACCACATCCAAACCACCCTTAAACACATCCAGGGTGGGGGACTCCACCACCTCCCTGGGCAGCTCATTCCAGTCCCTGACCTCTCTCTCTGTGAAAAACTTTTTCCTAATGTCCAATGTAAACCTCCCCAGCCTCAGCTTGAGGCCATTCCCCCTTGTTCTGTCTCCAGTTCCCTGTGAGCAGAGCCCAGCAGCAGCCTCTCCACAATGTCCCTTCAGGTAGCTGCAGAGAGCAATGAGCTCTGCCCTCAGCCTCCTCTTCCTCACACTAATCATCCCCAGCTCCCTCAGTCACCCTCATCAGATCTATTCTCTAGGCCCTTCCCTAGCTTTGTTGCCATCCTCTGGACCCACTCCAGCACCTCCACATCCCTCTAAAGGGAGCAGGCAGCAGATTTTGCCAGGGCTGGCACCAGGGAGCACAGGAGCACTGCTCCATCTGGGATCCACAGGCTGGGAAACCCAAATGGGCTCTGAACCTCACAATTGTGCTCTGAAAGTATGATGGAATCACAGCTCACATCCTGTGGGAGAGCTTCATCCTGGGGCAGCATCCATGCACACATCCAAATCTCCATAACTTAAAAAACTGAATCTTGTTGTTTTTGGAGGGGTTTTTCTCCTCCCCACCTGCCTTTCCATCCAAAATGCATCTTAGAAGTTCTACTGCCTATGAGTATCTACGAGATGAAGCCCAAACTGAGGGCAGCTAAGGTCACATTTCTGGCAGACCATATTAATTGTTCTTTTTCTGA
>WBNM01006554.1:7262-23877 GCA_013399055.1 Ramphastos sulfuratus | reverse complement strand
TAACCCAGATGTGGAGTGTCTGATAACCCAGATGTGGAGTGTCTGCTAACCCAGATGTGTAGTGTCTGATAACCCAGATGTGGAGTGTCTGATAACCCAGATGTGTGGTGTCTGAAAACCCAGATATGTAGTTTCTGCTAACCCAGATGTGGAGTTTCTCCAGTGCAGTGCTTGGCCTGCTTGTACCAGCCTGGTACAGTGATGTCTGTCCTACACCTGCTAACTTCTAGCAGGGTCCTTGATGCTTCCAGTCCTTTGTCACATCTCAGCCATTCAGTGAGGGATAGGTGCCAGAGTTGTCTGTACACACTTCAACTCTCTTCAGGGTGGGAAAGCAGTTTATGTTTTTTGCATCTATTGCAAGCATCTTTGGTTTCTCTTAGCAAGCAGAACTACCAGTGAATGTCCTTCTGATTGCTGTGTCCCAGGCCCTGGGGACTGCTGTAAGGGTTTTCACAGCAGTGCCTACTTATGTCATGTAAGTCAGGTTGCCACTTCTTCCACTGAGGGTAATTGACTCATGTTGAGTTGTTTGTGCAGATGGATGCATTTATTAAAGGAGCAGTCTGAAATGCACACAGACTGTTTAGCTACTTCAAACTCAGTTGGACACAGCTCTATCAGTTGTAGTGTATTGCCTCTGGCTTTCACTGAAGCCATCCTGAACTGTTCTCTGTCCCAGGTCTTGTTTCATTTAGCATGGACAATGCTCCTGTCACAGCTGTTAGTCTGTACCTGTCCTGAGAGAGCTTCTGGTGCCATGCTGGACCACACTTGTGAAGAGGTCTTCCTGGGGCCAGTCTGATGAGACTGGCATAATAACACTGCCCAGTTAGAGCAGAACTGTCACCTGCAGTGGGTCAAGTCAGCTACATTTTTGTCTAGCTTGAGTATCCCTAAGGGCAGAGATGTCAAACCTTTCTGCTCAGCCTGTTCCAGTGCCCAGCTGCCATTCTGCTGGTGAATTATTTTTCTGAGCTCCATTCACCCTGACCCACCCAGAGCTCAGCTGTCTGTTGCAGTATTGGGTGGCCCCATGAAGAAAAGTTTGGTTTTGTTACCCATTGCACCTGACCTTCAGGTAGCTGTAGGATCACTGTGGGGCTGTTCTTCATCTGCTTAAACAAGCTCTGCTCCAATTTTGTTCAACCTCTCTAGAATGGGTACTGTAGGACCTTGCCTGTCTTTTTAGCTTCTCTCCATTACAAGGCTTACCTGAGCTGGAATGAAGTTTCCTTCTCCACCAAAACAGCACTGGGAAAAGACCCAAAATAGTTGCTTTCAGAGCCTGTTTGATGCTCCTCTGTGGGATGTGTTAGATGACTCCAGACCTAACTCACCTGTGCTGACCAAGTTCAGCATCCCCTCAGGAGTGACAACAGAAAGGAAATAGTTGATTTCATAGAATCATAGAATGGTAAGATTGGAAGGGACCTCAAGGATCAGCCAGTTCCAACCCTCTGCCATAGGCAGGGACACCTCCCACTAGCACAGGTCACTCAAGGCCTCGTCCAACCTGGCCTTGAACCCCTCCAGGGAGGGAGCAGCCACAACCTCCCTGGGCAACCTGTGCCAGTGCCTCACCACCCTCACCCTGAAGAACTTCCTCCTAACATCCAGTCTAAATCTCCCCTCTGCCAGTTTAAACTCATTGCCCCTTGTCAGTAGTCCCTCTCCAGCCTTCCTGTAGCCCCCTTCAGATACTGGAAGGCTACTCTAACGTCTCCTCAAAGCCTTCTCCTCTCCAGACTGAAGAGCCCCAACTTTCTCAGCCTGTCCTCATAGCAGAGCTATGATTTCTTTTGGATCATGGATAATCTGTATCCCTTCAGAGCACATTCCCTAGGTGTCAGCACTGTGTATCAGAAGGTCAAAGAGCAATGCCAGAAACTCTCAGAGCTGAGTATTGCTGACTTGCAAGTCCTGCTTCTGCGAGCTGAGTTGCCTGTGCCTGGTGGACCTCTTGTGAGTTCAACTCAGTGGTTTTGTGCCACCACTCAAAAAAGTTTCAACTAAATACTTGAGCTTTTCATTAGACTCTCTCATACCTGACAGAAATAAAGGCAACTTGCCCTTCCAGGCATAGGAAATTTCATGTAAGTATGAAGAGGAATTTCTTCACTATGAGGGTGACAGAACAGTGGAACAGGCTGCCCAGGGGGGTTGTGGAGTCTCCCTCTCTGGAGATATTCAAGACCTGCCTGGATGTGTTCCTGTGTGATCTGCTCTGGGTGATCCTGCTCTGCAGGGGGGTTGGACTGGATGAGCTTTGGAGGTCCCTTCCAGCCCCTGACACTCTGTGATTGTGTGATTCTTATTGGAGCTCTTTTCACTACACAAGGGATGCAGATGTGTTACTGACTCACCTCATTGCAGCCAGGGTTTAGCTGCTTTACTTTGTGTGTTTTGGGGGGTTTTAAGCAAGGTGCATCAGTTTGACCAGAATAAGAGCACCTCAAATAGCATTCTGGATATTGCCTGCACTTTGACCCTATATGTAAGAAAAGAGATAGGAGAGAGGAAGGCAGGGTCTGTCCTTTTGCTCCCTCACTAAATATTCCCTTGACTGCAAAGAGCTGAGTTCTGCAGCAGCTTTGCTGGCAGCTCTGCTGGGGAGGAGGAGCATGATGTGACACCTGTGTGTGTGTAGCTTCCTCTCTGTCCTGAGCTCTGCTCAGCAGAAGAGCAGACAGACATCACAGCCCTGTGAGGAGAGACTGAGGGAGCTGGGGGTGTGCAGCCTGCAGAAGAGGAGGCTCAGGCCAGACCTCATTGCTCTCTGCAGCTGCCTGAAAGGAGCTTGTAGCCAGGTGGGGTTGGGCTCTGCTGCCAGGCACCCAGCAGCAGAACAAGGGGACACTGCCTCAAGCTGTGCCAGGGGAGGTCTAGGCTGGATGTTAGGAGGAAGTTGTTGCCAGAGAGAGTGATTGGCATTGGAATGGGCTGCCCAGGTAGCTGGTGGAGTCACCATCCCTGGTGGTGTTCAAGACAAGCCTGGCTGGGGCACTTGGTGCCATGGTCTGGTTGATTGGCTAGGGCTGGGCAATAGGTTGGGCTGGATGAGCTTGGAGACTTCTTCCAACCTGATTGGTTCTATTCTCTTCTATGATTCTCCTCATCACTGCTGCTCCTTCCCTTGTTTCCTCTACCAGCTGCAGAGTGAGGTAGAAAAACCCCTGCTGAACTTCAGAGAGAACTTCAAGAAGGACATGAAGAAGTGTGACCACCACATCGCCGATCTGCGGAAGCATCTGGCCAGCCGCTACGCAGCAGTAGAAAAGGTGGGAGCAGAGACCAGGCTGGAGGGGATTTGAGACATGACTGGTTTGGACAGAGAAGCAGGTGCCTCCTGAACAGTTTCTGTTCTGCCACAATGAACCACAGAAGTTTCTGCTAAGTGCTTCCTGCTGTTAGTTTTGCTTTGCTGGGGCCCCACACATCTTTTGCTGCGATCCTGAATTTGGGAAACAAGAGGCTGCAGGCAGGGCTGATGCACCACTGCTGAACTGGCTTCTTATTTCATCCTCCCCTTCCTAGTTCTGGATGATATCATTCTGATAGCTTTGATGCAAATACACTTTGCTGATGTGCATCTGGAAGTCACATCAGTCACACCTATTGCCCTCCAGATCAAAACCACCTCCTGCCCTAGAACAGCAGCAGGCTCAGACCAAAGTGTTGCCTGGCTCGGTGTCCGCTCGTGCAATGGGCAACAGCAGATGGTTGAGGAAGGCAGCTCAAATCTGGCATGACAAGTCACAAACCCGCTCCCAGTTCCCATTTTCTATGCCTCTTAGCAAATATCTGCACCTGAAAACCTCACACAGCAGCAGCACCTCAGTGTCAGGACCTGCTCATGCAGTAGGTTGCAGAGGTTTTGAGCTGCGGAGAGTTACACCCACAAGAAGTGCTCTCACCAGCAGCTGGCAGCAAAAAGGGTACCTGTGCCTTGGCTGCCAGATGCTTATGCCTAGGGTACTCTGCTGTGGGGTGTGAATTGGAAGGGAAGGTGCCATGCTCAGTCAGCTGTTTTGCCTTTCATCAATGTGTACCTGAGAAAGTTTGTCTGGGGACAGAGTTGTTGCAGGGCACAGAAGTTATCAGATGCACGTGTGGGGGGAAGGCAGAGTTCTGCAAAATTGAGTTCTTCATGGTCATATTTGCAAAGAAATACAATTACAGGCTCACAGGGTGTTAGGGTGGAAAAGACCTTTGGAAATCTTCCAGTCCAACCCCCCTGCCACAGCAGGAGCAGAGAATCTAGAGCAGGTCACACAGGAACACTTCCAGACAGGGCTGGAAAGGCTCCAGAGAAGGAGACTCCACAGCCTCTCTGGGCAGCCTGTGCCAGGGCTCTGGGACCCTTCCAGTCAAGAAGTTCTTTCTCATGTTGAGTTGGAACTTCCTGTGCTGCAGCTTCCATCCATTGCTCCTTGTCCTGTCACAGGACACAGGTGAGCAGAGGTTGTTCCTGTGCCTTCCTTCCTGCCCCCCAGCCCTCAGCTATTTACAGACATTGCTCAGATCCCCTCTCAGCCTTCTCCTCTCCAGACTGAGCAGCCCCAGGGCTCTCAACCTTTCCTCCTCAGGCGGTGCTGCAGTCCCTCCAGCATCCTTGTAGCCCTGTGTTGGACTCTTAAGTAGATTTCTGTCTCTCTTGAATTGGGGAGCCCAGAGCTGAATGCAGCATTCCAGGTGGGACCTCACAGGACAGAGTAGAGGGGGAACAGACCTCCCTCAGTATTTCTTAGTGGAAATATTAGCAATTCAGGATTAGCCTGGAGAATGAACAAAACGATGGCCAAGCGCTGCCACGGGCAGCGTGCCCCATGCAGGGCACAGCTTCTGCCAGCCCTTTCCTGCAGCTCCCTCTTGTGCCCTGCTGAACCAAGCACAGGAGCTTGACAGCTGCCGATGGGAACGTTCCAAGCAGTACCTCGGGAGCTTTTAACTTGCAGGCTGCTGTGACTGTAGGAAACTTCAAGGCTCTAACGGTCACCCAAACACCCAAACTGGATGAAGAACAAATGTGAGCTTTTTTGTTTTTATAACAGGTCCCTGCAAAACAAGTTGAGTTGTTTGTTTTCAGGCGACCTCAGAGGTGGCACCACAGGCATGTGGTACTGATGCTTGTTTGTTAAGACACTAATTTGCCTGTTTAACTTCAGCAACGATGCTGATAAATCAGGATTTAGTGAAATAATTTCATTAACCAGTTGTAAGCAGGGCTCAGGCCCTTGCTCTCTGCAGCACGAGCTGCTGTTGTCAGGAAGGTCAATTAGCTTCTCTGAAGTCACAGAATCACACAATCACAGATTTAAGCAGGTTGGAAAAGCCCTTTGAGATCATCAAGTCCAACCTATCACCTAACACCTTCTAATTAACTAACCCATGGCACTAAGTGCCTCATCCAACCTCCCTTTAAGCAGCTCCAGGGATGGGGACACCACCACCTCCCTGGGCAGCCCATTCCAATGCCAATCTCTCTTGCTGGGAAGAACTTCTGCCTAACACCCAGCCTGACCCCGCCCTGTTCCTGTAGTGGTTTCTGGCAAATGTCTCTTGAATGCAGAAGGTACTGACAAGTACAGTTTGGAAAACACTTCCAAGTCTTTAAACCATTCAGATCCTAAGGAAAGCAAAAGGAAGAGATGTCTTGGTGGTGCTGGTTAAGACATTGAGAAGATGCTCCAGCTCCCCTTTCTTCCAGGAATAGTGAGGAAGCTGCCAAAAAACTTTCATGCTCCTTTGTATTGTGCCCTTTCAGGAGTGCTTTTGTGATCTGTTGGTGACAGCTTCTGCACAGTGGCAGGGCACATCTCTGAACCCCACACGGTGTCCTAAGGGCTTCAGTCCCACTCAGGACCCAGGTTTATGTCCCTGACAGCTCACTGAGGAACACTTGTGTGAAGCAGCCCTGGCTGGCAGGCAGCAGCCAGCAGCCCTTTCCCTCTCAAGCTCCTAACTCTGCTCTGGTTACTCCCAGGCCCGGAAAGCCTTGACAGAGAGACAGAAGGATCTGGAAATGAAAACACAGCAGCTAGAGGTGAAGCTCAGCAACAAGACAGAAGAGGAGATTAAGAAGGCGAGACGGAAGTCCACTCAGGCAGGTGAGTGCCTGTGTCTGGCAGCCCGGGAAGGTGGGCACAGCCCTGCAGATGGCTGCAGCAAGTCAAGGTGCAAATGTCCACCCACGTGTCTCTTGTTAGTTAATCCTGTGGCTGCAAAGCCAAAGTGGACTGAGTTAAGATCTGCTTGGTATTAAAACCTTTGAAGAAAGAAGCCCAGTCTCTCCAAGCCAGACNTCTCTCCATCAGTTCTATGTCCCTCTTGAACTGTGGGCCCCAGACCGGGACACAGTACTCCAGGTGTGGCCTCACCATCATTCTCTCCCACTTTGTGCCACTGTTATGGTGCATGGAAAGAGAGGACTTGCCCCATCCTTGCAGGCAGTGCTACCCAGCAGCCCAGCTGGGGTGCTTGCAATGTGTACAGCAGCAGCATGTAGTCATCTGGCTTTGACATGCAAGCAGATGATAGGAGTAGAGACCTCTAGACCAGAGCCCTTCCACCCTCCTCTGGTCACTGGTACCAGATGTTGCTTTCTGCTCCCGTGGATTGTTTCTATGCTTCATGACTTTTCATGTTCCTGGCTGTACAGTGGCTCAGATAACCCCTCCTGAGGAGCCTCCTGGAGTGGGGCAGCCATTGATGTGGACTTGTCAGTCTGAGTGCATAACCTTATTGCTGAGCTTTCAGCCCTGAATCCTGGTCCCCTCATAGAGTTTCATTGTCATTCCAGGCTTTAAGTCTGTGAGAGACTTCAAGATTCATTTACTTCTGAACTTCTGCCTAGGCCTGTGCAGTCATGTTCTTAAAGCATGATTCACCCCTGCTTTATGTACAAAGACTTTATTCCAAGTGAACAGAATAAATCTGAGTCCCAGAAACAGGCAACAAAACAGCAGGGAAAGTGTTGCTGAGCCTCATTCAAAGCAAAAAGAGACTTTGCTAGCTGGAAAGAATAATCTCAGAGACAGCCTTCCAGGTTGCCCTCTCTGTCAGAACAGAGTCCTACAGCAAAAGAGAAATAGAAATAATCACATCTGATTGTGTTACTGCCTTGAACATGGGCAGGGGCTAGAGGTCAGCCATAGCTGTGCAACTTCAGGGGCTGAAGAGTGCATGAGTGTGCAGCTGGGTTGGGTTTGGAAATGAGCATCCCTCAGTCTCACACAGCTTGAGCCTGGTGCTTTGCTTTCATTTCAGAGCACTCTGTCTTAGGATGCAGTGGCATTGGAGAGTGCTCCCCTCCAGCTGCAGGGCACAGCAGTGGTGATATCCCAGTTTAGTTATTTTACTTTTTAGACAAAACTTCCTGCCTGTGGCCATAGTTTTTCTTTTTAACTGAAGTCAAATGCCTTCAGAGTTCTGGGCCTTTTGGAAAACATTACTCAGTGTTCATGCCTTTAATACCCTGCCTCTCCCCTTCATTCTTCCTCACCTCCATCACTTGGTCTTTTAAGGCCAGGCTGGATGGGGCTCTGAGCAACCTGATCTGGTGTGAGTTGTCCCTGCCCATGGCAGGGGATTTGGTGCTGGATGATCTTTGAGGTCCCTTCCAACCCTGACAATTCTGTGATGCTGTGAAATAGCATTGAACAGAACTTTGAGCTCCACTGGGACTGACCTTCAAACCTTTTGAGTCTGCCTTACAAAACCTGAGCTGCAGTTTCCTTCTGAGCTGCAGACCACTGCCTGGAGCTTTCATCTGTGGCTAACTTGAATTTCAGGAGATGACCTGATGCGCTGTGTGGATCTCTACAATCAAGCCCAATCCAAGTGGTTTGAGGAAATGGTGACCACCACCCTGGTATGTAACTCAGTTACACATCTGACACTGCAACATCCATCACTCACAGCTGCTAACACTGCAACATCCATCACTCACAGCTGCTGACACTGCAACATCCATCACTCACAGCTACTGACACTGCAACATCCATCACTCACAGCTGCTAACACTGCAACATCCATCACTCACAGCTACTGACACTGCAACATCCATCACTCACAGCTACTGACAGCAAAGCAGGAGGCAAAATCAGGTGATAAATGTCCCACTGCATTTCCCTGTCTCAGCCCTAAGAAAAACTCTTGGCATTAGGGTTGGGAAGAAAAGTTTTTTTTCTTTGCAGAAGGCATTAACGCATCCAGTGCTGGAGCCCCTGTTACAAGAGGGCTATGGATGTGCTGGAAGGTGTCCAGAGAAGGGCCATGAGGATGAGCAGAGGGCTGGAGCTGCTCTGCTATGAGGAGAGACTGAGGGAGTTGGGGATGTGCAGTCTGGAGAGGAGACTCCCAGGTGACATTATTGTGGCTCCAAGGTGACCTTATTGTGGCCTTTCAGTATCTTAAGGGAGCCTACAAGAAAGCTGGGGAGGGACTCTTCAGGATGTCAGGGAGGGACTCTTTAGGATGTCAGGGAGGGACTCTTTAGGATGTCATCTTTAGGATGATAAGACTGGGAGGAATGGAACAAAGCTGGAAATGGGGAGATTGAGACTGGATGTTAGGAAGAAGTTCTTCACCATGAGGGGAATGGATTGCCCAGGGAGGTGGTGGAAGCCTCATCCCTGGAGGTGTTTAAGGCCAGGCTGGATGAGGCTCTGGGCAGCCTGATCTAGTGTGAGGTGTCCCTGCCCATGGCAGGGGGGTTGGAACTGGCTGATCCTTGAGGTCCCTTCCAACCCTGACTGATTCTATGATTAAACCAGTTCAGGGCTGCTTAGGGGCCAGAACACTGGAGCTGTCCACAGGAAGGATGAAGTAAAGCACAGGAAGGACATGGGGAAATGTGATACATGACTGAATCATCAATGAATTCCTGTATTCCATGGGCTTACCATTTCCCCATGAGTGTTGCCAGCTCTGAAGAGGCATCCTCTAGTGGCTTACTGCTTCATTTTCTGAAGGAAGCACAGCTCACAGGATTCATCCTAAGGCCACATATCTGTGGGGTAGGTCACCAGAATGCCAAGATACAGCTTTAGTGTGCTGTATTCCTTGGAGTATCTGTCCTTTGGCTTCAGGGCTTCTCCCTCAAGTCACTCTCAGAGCCCTCCTGGACAAGAACCAGTTGCTTTCAAAAGTGGGAAATAAAGATCTCACTTGTATGATACAACAAATGTTGTTCCATTTTCTCAATGGAAAAACACAAAGCTGTAAACTCCCCCTAATAAAATGGGTGTCATAAATTGCTCAGCAGTTGGAAGTGTGTCAGTGTGACATTTCAACTGCAGGAAATGAAGACAGACAGATGGGGGAGTGGAAAACCAGGAGGTGGGTGTCTTCCAAAAAAGCAGAGCCAGAGGGAGAAGGTTGCCTGTTCCCACGTGGAAGGGGTCTGATTTTCCTCTCACCTTCACTGGTGGTTGCTCACTGGTGCAGATGACACTGAGCATCAGTGCCAATGTGTCCAGCTGTGGCCAGGTGTGTATTAACTGTGTGTTTGCCCCTGGAGAAGTCTGACTCAGAAATGCACTGAGCTCAAGAGGGATGTCAGAGCCTGCAGGCTGCACAGCAGCTTTGTCACTTGTGAAGCTCAAGCTCATTTGAAGATAAGTCTTGGTAGACATGATTTGAGAATCTAAATTGAGCAGCCAGGCTGTACCTGAGCAGCCCAGTACAGACCAGCTCATATGCAGTTCAAACCTGAGAGAGTCAAGGTCTGAGAATGGTCTCCTTGCACACCTTCCTGCCTGCAGTATCTGATGCAGGTACAGCACAGGTTCTGTGTGTGGCTGCTGGGTTCTGCCTCTGGTGCTTGCACAGCTGTGCCCTAAGGACTCCAAGTTCTACATGGGCCCTTTTTCACACAGGGGCTGTCCCTCAGCCAGCAACAGCAGCAGGAGCTCAGGCTGGTTCAGTCCTGTCCACACCATAAGCTTCCTTGCTTTACATCCTTCCCAGGCAGATATCTGCCACCTGAGATTCCTCTGCTGGAGTGAAGTTTGTTTCCCAGTGCACAGTGAACCTGGATTGCAGCCAGCCCAGGGAGGGCAGTGTAGCAGCCTGCATCTTTAGTCTCAGCTTGCAGTCCCCCATGAGGTCCAGGAAGTGGACACCAGGAGCACCTCTGAAGGCAGGTTTTGCCCCACAGATGTGCCTGTGAACACAGAGCATTCTAGTGACACAGCAAAGCCCACTTCAGTATGTCTTGAAAGGCAGACTTCATAATCTGCTGCTTCCACTGCTGCTGCTCAGGTGGACATGAGAGACTAAATGCAGATTTTGGGGTAAAATACCAGAATCCAGGAGAAGAGGGNTAAGCATCTTGGTGGCCTCCTCTGGACCCACTCCAACACTTCCATGTCCTTCCTGTGCTGGGGGCTGCAGAACTGTACACAGTTAAATAATATAAATCAAAATAATAAGGATGAAAGCTACAAATCATCTGCCTTTTGAAGGAGTGCTTCTTGTATCTGCTTACTGCCAGCTGAGTGAGGTGAAAGTTTGTCCCAGCTCATCATCTGGTGAGCAGCTGCTCTTACAGGGGTCTGGTTAGACCGAGGGCACCCAGGCGCTCTGAGCTCTGCACTCCACTGTGCTCTGCTGCTTTCCCAGGGAATCACTCAGCAAAGCATGCAAAAGCTTCTTGCAGGAAACAAATTGCAGCATCACTGAAAGCAGTAGCTCCTCTCTCTGTCTTGGTTGTCTCAGTTTTGAAAAGGATTTGGCCTTTTCCGTGGTTAAGCTGAGCCTGAAGTGATTTCTGCTGCTCGCTGTCTCTGATTCTCTGCAGATCTGAGGGATGTGCCACCACGAAGTCCAGCTCCAAAGCGTGACCCTGAGAGAGTCTTGATCTGACTGGCAACCTGCTGTGTGTTGTTCTTTCTCTGGGGCTTTGGGCTCATCATCTGAGAAAATTACAGACTTGTCTCCCTTTGTGTGCAGGAACTGGAGAGACTGGAAGTGGAGAGGGTAGAGATGATTCGGCAGCATCTCTGCCAGTACACACAGCTGCGGCACGAGACAGACATGTTCAACCAAAGTGTAAGTCTGCTCTTTGTTCACTCCTTTTCAGTCTTCACTGTGCTTTAGCTGAGCAGAAGGGTCCTGTTCTGACTGACCTGCATCAAAAGGAGATTGAAAAGGGCATGTGGTCAGCTTGTTAGTTAGCAGCACTGTGCTGCCACCCTACAGTCTTGCTCCCCCAAAGCTCCCTGATCCTGGATCACAGCTTTTTGCTGTGATTGAATTGTGTTTGGCCAGCTTCAGTAAGCATTAGCTCTCCCAGCAAGATGCACTGCTCCTTGAGGTCGTCTAATCCTGCAAGGAAGATGGTAAATAGTTTCACTGTTGGGAAAGGGAGCATATAGTTTATTCTGGCTAAAAAAGTGGCTGACTTTCCAGTACTTTCCAGTACTAAGATGTGGGGGATGTCTGCTGACCTCAGTGCATGGTTGTATTTAGTGTAGGGAACAGGTTGCAGGACAATGATCAGAGACTTGCTGGCCAGTAACTGACAGACATAGGAAGCCTCTCTCTGCTTGACCTTACAAGTTTCTCTCTCCTCTGCTTCCCACTGTGAGGCTTTACATTCAGATCTGGCTGTCGTCCCCTGACCCTCCCATACGGCTGCGGGAGCACCGTAGCTGTGCCCACAGCTGCTCAGAGCAACGACTGCCTCTGCCTGCCATGCACCTCTGACATTGTGGTTCTTCTTCTGTTTGTTTTAGACAGTAGAGCTTGTGGATCAGTTGCTTCGGAAAGTGGATCCTGCCAAAGACAGGGAACTGTGGGTAAAAGAACACAAAACTGGAGATATCCGACCTGTGGACATGGAAATATAGACTGAGCTGGAGGTGTCTGTGAGGAGTCCACTGACTGAGTCCAGGCTAACCTTGGGGTTTTTAAGGGTCAGAAGAACATAGGGAAGAGGTCCTTCCACTACCTTGTAATTTATGCCTGTAGGGGCTCTCTCTGTTCCATTTAGTCATTAAAATGGTCCTCATTGTGCTAAGCCTTAAGCACCAGACATTCCAGGGTGAAGAAACCAGACCTGTGCTTCCCACCAGAGGTTCTCAATTGCACGCAGCTTCCAGAAGAAATCTGCTTTCTGGTGCAGAGTGTGCTCTGGTCTTCAGTGACTTTGTGCTACATCCCTTGCATGACTATCTTTATACAGTATGTTAGAACAACCGTGCAGTGAGCCTCTGGCCAGCAAGGAGATAACTATGTGAACATGATGCAGGAGGCAAGGAAGTCCTGATCATGAATCCCAGGTCTGTCACTGACTGCTTTACTGGCTGTAGGCAAGTCAATTACCTTTCCTGGCTCCCCCATCTGTGAGACATGCATAGCTCAGCAGTGTTGTGCAAGTACTGTTGTATCTGAGAACACAACTTCCCACCATGGCAGTGAAGTGATGGCCCTTCTCCCAAAACCTATGGGGAAGACTCCTGCTCTTCCTGTTTTATACTCCCTCTCAGGGATCCATGAACCCATTCTCATCATGATTTCTGTTCCAGGCCAATCGATGAGGTTGAAAGTGTTACCATCACTGCTGTTTATCAGGAAAGACTTGGTCGTGTGCTCTACCTACCTCATTAGCTGTCTGAGTGCCCTCAGTGACAGGAAGAGGTCATCTACCAAGGAATAAATGAGATGTTAAAAAAACTCTGCTGCTTATGCAAGATGTTTTCTCACAGTATCTCCCTAAACACAAGTCCTCTAACATTTTATTAGGGATTCAGGTTTAAATTGCCCTTTGTTGGTTCCTTCAGCTGATTATCACAGCCTTTAGGTACCTTCCATTACTAAGTTTGTCCAGCTAAATTGTGGGAGGTTTATCTTTAGAGCCTGATTCTCAAAGGTGCCATGAATCTGTGATGCTAGATGGCATTGAATGTAGATGTAGGTGCCCAGCACTTCTGCACCACTGGATTCTTAACCTTAGTTTTTTTTCCTTTGTTACCCTTACTGCAAACTACCAAAAACTGCACACTGCTCTTGCCACATAGTGTTCATAGTTTGGAGACTGCTTTGGAAAAGCTCTTCATTTTCTTCTCCTGCTCTTTATTTCTGATTGATTATTCAGTATAGCTGTTAAAATATTTTTCAGCGTTTCACTCAATGCTGAGAGTCTTTAAGATTCTCACTTCACATCCAGCAGAAACCTTGATTCTCACCACGGTGGCCTTTACTCAGTGTTTACTGTGTTGTTATCTACAGTTCCCCAAACCATACTTTTTCATTTGATCCAGAGCTAGGCTCTCCTTTTCCTCATTGTTGACATCCTTTGTTCCAAAACTCCGTTCTGCTCTTCCAGGTTGTTGTTCAGCAGCCTCCAAGTGCTGTGGTTAGAGCACTGAGAATTATTACTCCCATTTACAAAGAAGTCTTCTCTAAAACACACTTTCAATATTGCTGCAGTGATTGTTTTTCTGGTTTGCTGTTTCAAACTGAGTTTAGTTGCATTTTCCTCCTGTTCCCTTCTCAACCATCTCCTTACCAGTACAGATTCATTTCTATGTTGTGAATGCCTCCAGAACTCACTTCTCTGATGTGTCATTAACCTTTATGAACCTTTGCAGCTCCATGGGTGCAATGCCATGACCACTGCCTGCTCAGGGTCCCTGTGTGACCCCTCACATGCTGCACTTCCATTACACACTTGGGAACTGGCACCTGCTGTTTTGTTCCCATACATCCAGCACACTGTTGTTGTGAATCTCTGCTCAGCTCCTGCAAAGGCCATTGCAGTACCAATGAAACAGGATTTGCCTCTGCATCCTGGAGTCCTGGAGCTCAGTGGGCTTGCCTGTGTTAAGGTAGCCTCCTGCTGCTCAAGCAGGGAAGGTTCATCATGATGTTTCTTTTTCAGTCTTCCTATTTGTTCAGTCTGTCCCGTTCAGTTTTTGGCATACCAATGTATGCTTCTCCTATCCCTACCATGCACTTTGGAGGACAGGCACTTTTTGTTTTCCTTTTAAAGCATAGATGCAGGGTGAGCTTTCCAAACTTCAGTGCCCAAAAACTGGAGTGCTTAGGAGCTGCATGTCAGGCCAGCCCCTGTGTTGTGAATTAAAATAAGCAATCCTGCCACACTCTCACCACGGTCCTCTTTGGGTGACAAAACTCAGCTACTTGTGCACTTTATACTCCCTAATTAAGATCTGAAATAATCTGTTATCAATTACACTTTATCTTCCCCTTCTTCTAAAGGTGTTTTTTGTTTTATCTATTTTGGACTGAAACTGCTGTGTAGCAGCAGAGGTTTCTCTGAGAACTGAGAAGTGTTTTGGTTCCTCTGCTAAGGTATCTGAGCCACTCTCATGTCTCAGTTGCATTTTCTGGTGATTGTTTTTTTTCCCCCTTTTTATTTCCAGACAATTTTCCTACTTCTAGCTCTTGTTCCATTTGAGATGTTGCAGGAATGTGTGAGCTGCACAAAATGATGACTCCCTTGATGGAGTCTGCATCTCTCTTTCACTTCTGTAGCCTGAGGCCAGCACTTGCCCCTGGCTGTTGCTCTTCACCACGATGCAGCTCTGCAGTGGGTGAGATGCTTCCTCTCCAAGACTTCCATCTGTAGTCAGTGGAAGTGTTAGGGAAGTTTTGCTGCTGCTTGTAGACAGTTTCCAGCTTATTTCTTGCAAAAGGTGATATTCCCTTGTGATACAACACTGCAGACAGCAGGACCAGGGTTACCTGGCTCAGTCACTTCTCTGGCTGATGGAGCCTGGTCAGTGTGGTGCCTTACAAGGCAGGGAGTGCTGGAGCCCCTCTGCTTCTGAACAGACAGCATCTTCAGAGGGGGTCTGAAGGAAAGCAGGGACACCTGCCCTCATGTTCATTCCTAACAGGGTAACTTGGGGAGTTTCAGCATTGCCTCATTCCTCTTGCATTGAGTTGCCAAAGTGCAGTTGCAGCTGGTCTTTGTTCATGCAGTAGCTCATCCTCAACCACTTCTTCTCTGGAGCAAGGTCAAGCTCTGTGTCACACTGAAGCAGCTGGTGTGTGAAAAGCATGATGGGGTGCAGTGTAACTGATAATGGCAATAACAAAGGAAATCTTTTGGCTCCACAGGTGCTGCCTGAGCTCGAGGGTCACCTCCTTTGGCCTGGCAGGGGAGGCTCACACATTGGGTGCAGGTTTTTACAATTTTAGTCACTGCAGGTATCAGTCTGCATGTGGAGTGACAGGGCTGACTTACATCTTCTTGCAGCTCTGTCCTCACAGAGCAGAAGGTGAGCTTCCAGTTGGTGCTGCTTGCTTTCACCAAGAGAGGGCAAATCAGGGAGAATGTGAGTCTTGTTCTCTGCTAGTTCTGCTTGCCTGGCTCTTCCTCGAAGCTGCTTGTGTGTCAGGCCTGCTGCTCCTCTGGAGATCCTTTTTTGTCTCAGTGGTGCTGACACATACTTGTCCTGTGCTGTCAAGCCTCTGGCTCTCTGCAGATCTCTGCTTTGGCCAGAACCTTTGCCTGAGGGCTTCATGAGTTCCTGCAGCTTTGAACTTCTTGGGTGTCCTGACTCCAGTCCAGGTCCTTCCTGGCTGGAACCTCAGCTACCATACTGAATGAGAGTATTTCATTCACCATTCATTCCTGCCTACCTGTGTCATCAGAGCCATCTTCTGGCATAGCTCACTCAGCAGAGCTCCTAGTTGGAAGTCCTTGTGTAAGGTATTTCATCCTTCCTAGTAGAGCTCCTTCTGGATCCAGTGGCTGCTGGCTGATTCCTGTTGGAGTTACTGAGCTGAAAGCAAGGAGTCCTTTGCTCCATGGGCACTCTTCTTGTGCAAGATTCCACTTTCTTTCATAGACTTAACATCCCAAAAGGCCTAATTCTCAGATGACCAATCTGCTCCAGATTCCCTCACATCTGCCATTCACATTTCTTCACTGCCTCAATGTGTTGAATTTCTTTTGAAAGACTTCAGTTGATCCCTTCTGGGAATGTTATAGCATTATTTGACACTGGGGTCCTTAAAAATAACTTTAGCTAGGTTAGTTTTTTGTAATGTTAAAATATTGCAACATCAGTGAAAGTCCCAGGGAAGTCCCTGATAGGTTTCTAGATGTTTCCCCCTGCACAGCTCTTCCTGAGCAGGCAGCTGCACTCCCACACAGACTGCTGTGTGGCTGGCCTGGGGCAGGAGCTGCACTGGGAGCTTTTCTTGTTGCAGATGTTGGCTTTAGGAGTGTTTTTTCAGTTGGTTTGGTTTAGTTTTGCTTTGCTAACAGGAATTCTCTGTAAACCTACTTGCTCAGTAACAGATATCACTTCTCAGACCTCAGAACCATCAAGAGCAGTGTGGGCAGCAGGGCAAGGGAGGGGATTCTGCCCCTTTGCTCTGCTCTCCTCAGACCCCAGCTGCAGTCCTGTGTGCAGTTCTGGAGCCCCCAACACAAGTAGGACATGGAAGTGTTGGAGCCAGTCCAGAGGAGGCCATGAAGATGCTGAGAGGGCTGCAGCAGCTCTGCTGTGAGGACAGGCTGAGAGAGTTGGGGCTCTGCAGCCTGGAGAGGAGAAGGCTTCCAGGAGACCTTGGAGTGGCCTTCCAGGATCTGAAGGGGGCTCCAGGAAGGCTGGGGAGGGACTATTGACAA
>WBNM01006551.1:0-65085 GCA_013399055.1 Ramphastos sulfuratus | reverse complement strand
TCCCATTCTATGATTCTGTGTCTGTCCCAGGGCAGGGATCCCAGCAGGAGTCAGAGCATTCCTGGGCAAGAGCCTCTTGCTCAGCCCTGGCAGCTGCTGTGTGACACTGGGAAATCCTGAGGAGTGGCCACTGGACGTGACCCTAGGCTCTCACAACCTCCACTTCTAGGACAGAGGCCCAGTTCTTCGAGTCAGGCTCCTGGATGTGTGGCTGTGTGCTGGCTGTAGTGAAATGCACAGGAAAATGTTGGTGTGTGGGCTGCTGAGTATAAACTAAGTAGTTTGTAAGTAAAAGGTAGATCAGTGTTGCTTCAGAGCTTGGGAAAAGCAATAATTAAACAGTGAATTCCTGTCAAGCTGTCGAGTGTTTGCCTAATATCCATGCAAATTAAGGCTCTGCTCTGTTAGAGTGAAAGGTGTCCAGACAGTTACTGTTAACCAGGATGGACATTTGGTGTTGGCACTTAATAATCCAAGTGCAAAAGCAAAGGCTTTTAAAGCAACCTTCATCAATAGGTGGAAGATGAGAGTGAGGTTTCAGTCCTCAGCTTTGAAGTTCTCTGTAGTGTGAAGTTTCCCTCAAAGCTCACAAATTCTCAGCAAGATCATCCTGTTTGGAATGTTCTTTGTTGTTTTTGAGGCCTGATGTTACCTCTCTGACACTATTTGAACAGCAATGGCTTTGCCATCTCTTAGGAAAGGTGTTCATCCAACTAATAAAGCAGGCTGGTGAGACAGAGGTGACTGGGAATGGGGAAAGGAGTTAAGGGAACCTGACAAGAAAGATGCTGAGCAAGCAGCAGGATATGTGCTGTCTGAGGAGGAATGCCCAGGGGGGTGCTGTGGGCTGCCTGCAGGAGTCTGTGCTCTTGGGTGTTGGTTAAATTCAGACTCCTTGGAAGCACAAATTGAACTGAGCAGCTTTGTCCTCAGTTTCTTTCAGTCCCAGCTTTTCTGAGCAGTTCAGCCTGACACTAGCCACAAGGCAGTGCCCTCTGGCTGGCAAGCCTGGCATTCAGGGACAGCATCTCCAGACACATTCTCTGGCCCCTGTTTATGATAAGGGCTCTGGGGTTTATCAGTTCCTCTCTGCCTTTCCAGCAATAAAGGAGGTGTTCTGGGGAAGATGCTGACTCTTTCTTTTGGAAGCTTCCCTGTGCCCCCTCACACCTGTGTGCTTTGTGTAGTCTCCTAGGTGCATTTAGTTCTGTAGCAGCCTTCCTACCACCTTAGAGCCATTAGGATTGGAAGAGTCCTCTAAAATCATCAAGTGCAACCATAACTCATCTCCCACCACCACTAAACCATATCCTGAAGCACCACATTTACACACCTCTTGAACACCTCCAGATGGGGACTCCACCTCCCTGGGCAGCCTGTTCCAAGCCCTGACCGCTCTTGAAGCAAAGACATTTTTCCTCATCTCCAACCTAACCCTTCCCTGGCACAGCTTAAGCCCATTTCCTCCTCTCCTGTTGGTAGCTACTTGAGAGAGGAGGCCAATGCTGGCCTCACTGTGACCTCCTGTCAGGGAGTTGTAGAGAGCAGTGAGCTCTCCTCAGCTGGGTATTTATTTATTGGTTTGAAATTAGGACAGAGCAGATTTAGATTGTATGTGAGGAGCAAGTTCTGCACCATGAAGGTACTGAAACAGGTAGCCTAGAGAGATGGTTGAGGCCCATCCCTGTTGATATTCAAGGTGAGGCTCAACAGGGCTCAGGGTGACCTGTTTAACATCTTTGTCAGTGACATGGACAGAGGAATCAGTACAGCCTCAGCAAGGCTGCAGATGGTACCAAGCTGTGTGGCACAGTCACTTGCTAGAGGGNGGTTGTGGAGCACAGACTCACATTGATTCTGTGCTCCACAACCTCCCTGGAGGTGTTCAAGGCCAGGTTGGATGAGGCCTTGAGTGACCTGTATTAGTGGGAGGTGTCCCTGCCTATGGCAGGGGGGTGGAACTGGCTGAGCTTTGAGGTCCCTTCCAACCTTCCCATTCTCAGCATCTATGATCTAGATGAGGATGTCGCTGCTGAGTGCAGCGGTTTGGACTGGGTGACCTTTGGAGGTCCCTTCCAACCTGGGTGATTCTATGATGTCTACACAAGGCTTTGTTTTTGTCTGCTCCAGGTCCTGTGCCCGCAGCCCTCTGCAGACCATTGTGAGCAGAGTGAGAGAAATGGGTGAGACTTTCTGCTGCAGCTACACGCAGCCGGCGGAGCAGCAGTCAGGCTGCCACATAGGTATGGACATGGGCTGCAGGGACTGCTGCAGGGCTGCAAGCAGGGCAGCTGGGGTGGGTGGGTGCTCTGTGGGCTGGGTATGTAACACAGTGCTGCTGCCTGCAACCAGAACACACCAAACAGGAGCTGGTGCTGCCAAACACAAACCTGTAAAGAACAGAACTTCCTTACACGACATGGAAGTGTTGGAGCAGGTCCAGAGGAGGACCACAAAGATGCTGAGAGGGCTGCAGCAGCTCTGCTGTGAGGACAGGCTGAGAGAGTTGGGGCTCTGCATCCTGGAGAGGAGAAGGCTTCCAGGAGACCTTAGAGTAGCCTTCCAGTATCTGAAGGGAGCTACAGGAAGGCTGGGGAGGGACTATTGACAAGGGCTTGGAATGCCAGGACAAGGGGCAATGGGTTTGAACTGGCAGAGGGGAGATTGAAACTGGATGTTAGGAGGAAGTTGTTTGCAGTGAGGGTGGTGAGACACTGGCACAGGTTGCCCAGGGAGGTTGTGGCTGCTCCCTCCCTGGAGGTGTTCAAGGCCAGGTTGGATGAGGCCTTGAGTGACCTGTGCTAGTGGGAGGTGTCCCTGCCTATGGCAGGGGGTTGGAACTAGATGATCCTTGAGGTCCCTTCCAGCCTTACCATTCTGTGATTCTATGAATCCAAGGCTGCAGCTCAAGAGGGCAGTGAGGAGGGCATGGAAATGTAGATACACATTTCAAGATGATCTTCCATAGAAGCCACTTGGCAGACCTCTGTTTTCAGTCCTCACTGGTGGGCTTAGTTGGGCTCACTTCTTGGCCACTCTCTCCCTTTGGAAGGCAGGGAAAGGTCTCAGGGAATTAACCATTTGGGGATGAGCTGATGCAGCTGTGCAGGAACAGAGTGGTGGTGTTCCCTCACTGCTCAGGGAGTGCCATTCAAATGCAGGGCTGGAATGGCTTCTTCTGTCAGCTTCTGGGACTTAATCTAGCCCAACCCACCCACAAATCCTCTTTCCATACACTGAATGTTTCGTCTTCTATAGTCTCTGATACATTTTGTGTTTTAAAAGCGTTGTGTTTTTTTTCGTGTGACTATAGCAGCACCTAAGCATCTTGGTTTAATGACCATGAGTATTTAACTCCTTTCAGTTCTGCAGGGCATTATGGGGAAGAACATCCTGTTAGACTTCTCTATAAATATCTGAGGGGTGGGTGGCAAGAAGAATTGTCAGTGGTGTCCTTTGATAGGACAATGGGCAACAGACACAAACTGGAACACAGGAGGTGCTGGAAGGTGCCCAGAGAAGGGCCATGAGGGTGAGCAGAGGGCTGGAGCTGCTCTGCTGTGGGGACAGGCTGAGAGTTGGGATTGTTCAGTCTGAAGAGGAGAAGGCTCCAAGGAGACCTCATTGTGGCCTTCCAGTATCTGAAGGGGGCCACAGGAAAGCTGGGGAGGGACTTTTTAGGGTGTCAGGGAGTGGTGGAACTGGGGGGAATGGAACAAAACTAGAAGTGGGTAGATTCAGATTGGATGTTAGGAAGAAGTTCTTCAGCATGAGGATGCTGAGAGCCTGGCACAGGTTGCCCAGGGAGGTGGTGGAAGCCTCATCCCTGGAGATGTTTAAGGCCAGGCTGGATGTGGCTCTGGACAGCCTGCTCTAGTGTGAGGTGTCCCTGCCCATGGCAGGGGGTTGGAGCTGGATGATCCTTGAGGGCCCTTCCAGCCCTGACAGTTCTGTGATTCTGTAAGTTCCATTGCAACATGAAAATCTTTTGTACTGTGAGGGTGCTGGAGCCCTGGAGCAGTCTGCCCAGAGAGGTTGTGGAATCTCCTCCTTTGGGGATTTTCAAGACCTGCTTGGACGTGTTCCTGTGTGACCTGCCCTGAGTGAGCCTCCTCTGGCAGGGGAGTTAAACTGAATGATCTCCAGAGGTCCCTTCCAACCCCTAACATTTTGTGATTCTGTAGCAGCTCTTGACAAAAATTGTGAACTTGTCTTCTTCTGAGGGTTAGAATTTATGGGCAAGTGAATACAAACAGGAGTGGTATTGCTGCAGCTGCCTGCAACATGGCATCACTGGAAACATGGAAAAACTTCTTCCTTTAGAGCAGTCTTGGGACTTTGTTCTTGTGACTGATGGATTTCTGAACCTGCTTTTGATCTGCAAAATCTGTATGGGGACACACACCTGCACTCTTAGAGGAGACCAAGAGTTGGTCCCTTTGGAGGCTTTGTGCAGACAGTACTGGGCCTCATCTGGGTTGGTTTTCAATTTCAGATTTTGCTGTAAACAGATTGAAGCTGGCAGAGATCCTGTACTATAAAATCTTGGAGACTGTCATGGTGCAAGAAACACGAAGGCTACATGGGAAGGATCTGACTGTAAGTAGAGAACTGGCAAAAGAGAGAACACTTCTGGTAGCTCTCCAGGGGGTTGTCTTCAGGCTCCTCCAGGACAGAGCAGTCTGTGTGCATTGTCTGTATTCCAAAAGGCAGATGTGGGAGGTGCTCAAGTGTAGTCTTTACTGCTGTTCAAACTGGTGTCGTTCTGGCAGCAGCAACTGTCTTAGTTTGTGTTGCCTTCTGGAATCACCACTTTATGGACAGGTAACTTTTCTTCTCTGTCCAATTAACGACACCAGTTGGTCAGCAGTGCATTTGCTCTGCTCTGTGAGCCCCAGTGAGGCCACTTCATTTGGCCCTGGTGTGAAAAATGTGGTGGCATTGGTGCTGCTCTGTCTACTCCTAGTCCATTCCAAGCTTCCCCTTAAAAGGAGGAGCTTGTGGAAGGTGGAAGCAAGCAGTAGCTCTTCTCTCCAGCAGGGAGCTCTGTAGTGTTAGTGCCACAAAGCTCCCCGAAGCTGAGGTGATGCTGTCTGTGATCTCCTCAGGCTGTCCTGGAGCAGGATGTCTTCCACCGCTCGCTCATGGCCTGCTGCCTGGAGATTGTGCTCTTTGCCTACAGCTCCCCCCGCACCTTCCCCTGGATCATTGAGGTGCTTGACCTCAGGCCCTTCTATTTCTATAAGGTAAATAACAACTCTTGGGACTGGACCTGTGTTAAAACTGGCACCATGCTGGATTTGACAGGCTGAGAGGGTTATGCTCTTACTCCCTTGGTCGTCACCTAGGGGAGGATGTTCTGGAGACACCCAAACCCCACCTGGGCATGGCCCTGTGTGGCCTTCTCTAGGTTACCCTGCTCTGGCAGGGGGAATGGACCCAACCTCCAGAAGTCTCTTCCAACCCTACCCTTCTGTGATTGCCTGTTTTAAATTCTGGTTGTCCTTAACCATGTTCCCTGCAGTGTGCAGTGCTGGGGCTGAAACTGAAATGTAAAGCAAGAAAACCTTATTGTGAGGGTTAAAACCAAACTGTACTGATCAGCTTGGATGTCCTCATAGGCACACTTCTAGTGTGTATGGCATTCAAGCCTAGATTTTGATGCTGTTCATACTTCAAGGCAGAGACAGAGCTTGCACTAATGAGTGACACAACAGCAGTGATGTTCTTTGCTGTTTCTGGCTCCCAGCAGTGGCCACAGGCTTGCCTTGTTAAATTTTGTTCTCCTCTTTGTTTTGTTCCCTGTGTCAGAACATAAACTCTTCCCTGGGTGTTCTCTGGTTTTGTTCTTTTCATGTCCTGCCTATTCATTCCCCCTGCCTACCATGTCACTTCTGCTCTCTGGCCAGTCTGATCCTTCTCTCCTGCATCTGTGCCTCCTGTTTTTAGTGGATCCCCAGCAGCTTACTGCAGTTAGTCCTGAAGATACCAGCAGTCCTTCTGTTCAGCTGAGAACAGTCAAAACCAGCCAAGCCCCTTGGGGAAGCTGTTTGATTTTCTGGCCTCCCTTTTATCCTCAGGCATAGGGCAGCAATGTGAAACTGAAGCAAATCAATCAGTCCTGCTGTGGCTGTTGGCAGCCTACATCAATCCCAGGTGCACTGTGTGGATCCAGCTTTGTGGGGCAGGCTCACGTTGATGTGATTCTTTGCTGTTCAGTGCCATCACCAAGCCTGACAAACACCACCTGTGCTGTTTGTCACTTTGGTCCTGCTTTCTGTAGTGTGAATAACTGAACACATCACTAAGTCCTTCAGGGACACTTTGGTGGCATTTCCACTCCTGGAGCTTTAGAAGAAGAGGTTGAAAATTCTTATCAGAAAATACAACAACAAAGTGGATCTTGCATTAGAGCAAAGGGTTGGGCAAGGGGATCTCAAGGGCCCTTTAAACTCTTTTCTCTCCTGGTTTGTTTTCATTAAGGGTTCTAAGCTTTTCTTAACTGAAACTTTCAGACTGTGGCTTTCATCTCTCTTGGTGCTGGGGCACTTGTTGGGAAGGCAGGAGTCTCACCTAGCCAGCCTAAGCAGCTTTGCTGCCCCAGCAGTGCATGTGCTCACTGCTTCCCCTCTGCATCTGCTTGGTGCTGGGGAGGAAGAGCCTTCATTGTCCTTGGAGTGAGTTGCTCTGTATTGAGGGAACTTCTGGTGTCCACTCCCAGCTCCTGGAAAGGGAATTAAAAAAACAGGAGGCATCAGAAGAGGGCAAGGGAAGATGAAGGTGTGAGGAGGCTGAGGAGAAACCTTGGACGGGATCCTGAAACAAGCAATTATTAGTGCTAAACACAGGCACCAGGACTGTGTGTGCAGCTGTTTGGTGTGAAACAGGAGCAGCAGGGCTGTGCGTGTGCAGCTGTGTGGTGCGAAGCAGGAGCAGTAGGGCACTGTGTGCGTGCGGCTGTTGGTGCTGAGCGGGAGCAGTAGCGCACTGTGTGCGTGCAGCTGTTGGTGCTGAGCGGGAGCAGCAGGGCTGTGTGCGTGCGGCTGTTGGTGCTGAGCGGGAGCAGCGGGGCTGCGTGCGTGCGGCTGTTGGTGCTGAGCGGAGCAGCGGGGCTGCGTGCGTGCGGCTGTTGGTGCTGAGCGGAGCAGCGGGGCTGCGTGCGTGCGGCTGTTGGTGCTGAGCGGAGCAGCGGGGCTGCGTGCGTGCGGCTGTTGGTGCTGAGCGGAGCAGCGGGGCTGCGTGCGTGCGGCTGTTGGTGCTGAGCGGAGCAGCGGGGCTGCGTGCGTGCGGCTGTTGGTGCTGAGCGGAGCAGCGGGGCTGCGTGCGTGCGGCTGTTGGTGCTGAGCGGAGCAGCGGGGCTGCGTGCGTGCGGCTGTTGGTGCTGAGCGGAGCAGCGGGGCTGCGTGCGTGCGGCTGTTGGTGCTGAGCGGAGCAGCGGGGCTGCGTGCGTGCGGCTGTTGGTGCTGAGCGGAGCAGCGGGGCTGCGTGCGTGCGGCTGTTGGTGCTGAGCGGAGCAGCGGGGCTGCGTGCGTGCGGCTGTTGGTGCTGAGCGGAGCAGCGGGGCTGCGTGCGTGCGGCTGTTGGTGCTGAGCGGAGCAGCGGGGCTGCGTGCGTGCGGCTGTTGGTGCTGAGCGGAGCAGCGGGGCTGCGTGCGTGCGGCTGTTGGTGCTGAGCGGGAGCAGCGGGGCTGCGTGCGTGCGGCTGTTGGTGCTGAGCGGAGCAGCAGGGCCGTGTGTGCTTTGTTCCCACCAGGTGATCGAGGTGCTGATTCGGTCTGAGGAAGGACTCTCCCGAGACATGGTGAAGCACCTCAACAGCATTGAGGAACAGATTCTTGAGAGCCTTGCCTGGACTCGGGACTCTGCTCTCTGGCAAGCCCTGCAGGCCGCTGATAACAAGGTCCCGACGTGCGAGGAGGTCTGTTCTGTGCTCACCTGCCTGGCAGCTCCCTCTGCGCTCTGCTACCCAAAGCCCTGCACAGGCACAGTTGCTTTTGAAAAAGGTCTTCTGCTAGGCTGGCCCAAGGAGGGGAAGGCTGCTTGCTCTGACCCTGACACTTCTGGTTTCTCAGGTGATATTTCCCTGTAACTTGGAAGCAGGCAGTGGAGGAAGTGGACCTGGGCATCTGCCTATGCTGCCAATGTCTCCTATCGTCCATCCTCGGGTGAAGGAGGTTCGGACAGACCTTGGTGGGAGTTTCAGACGGGGTAGGTCCAGGGGGTGACTGTGGGGAGAGGGAGCTGAGACCTCTTTACAACTGCACAAAGTAATCTGGAGTCTGAATGAAGCATTGAGTGGAGGAACAGCCTAGACACCTCTGGCCAGGGCATTGCTGTCTCTTACTAGCAGCTGGCACTAGTGACAATGCTTCACTTCTGAGCTGCAGTAGGTCTGGCCGCTGGGTCGATGCAAGGCTGAGCTTGGCAGGGTCTCATCTGGTGCTTTGTGCTTTACTGTCCAGCAGGTTTAGGAAGGTTCTCCTCCCCCTCCACTCTGCCCTGGTGAGACCATGCCTGCAATGCTGTGTCCAGTTTTGGGCCCCACACTTCAAGAAAGACAGGAAGAGAGTCCAATGGAGAGCTAGGAGGATGATTTGGGGACTTGAACATCTCTGCTATGAAGACAGAGCTCTGGGGCTGTTGAGTCTGGAGAGGAGAAGACTGAGAGAGGAGAAGACTGAGACATTGATCTGATCAATGTCTAAATATCTGAGGGGTGGGTGTCAGAATGAAAGTGCCAGGCTCTGTTTGGTGGAGCTCAGTGATACGATAAGGAACAACAGGTACAAATTGGAACCCAGGAGGTTCCACCTCAACATGAGGAGGAACTTTGGGGTGAGGGTGCTGGAGCCCTGGAGCAGGCTGCCCAGAGAGGTTGTGGAATCTCCTTCTCTAGGGACTTTCAAGACTCCTGGATGTGTTCCTGTGTGCCCTGCCCTGGGTGCCCCTGCTCTGGCAGGAGGCTTGGACTGGATGATCTCTGAAGGCCCCTTCCAAGCCCTGCCATTCTGTGATTTCTCCAGGGCTTTCATTTTTGTTCTCAGTGAGCTTGAATGGGTTTTATCTGTGTGTGTTTTAATGGAATGACAGAGCTGCATCCATTCCCCCTTCCTGCAGAACTGTTCCTTGCAGGAGCAGGGCAGGGCTTGGTCTGCAGTGCTCTTCCTCTGAGGAGCCACCTTGCACTCTGCAGGTTCCTCAGTGTCACACCTCACTGGCTCCTGGCTCTGGTGCTGCAGAGGTGGCAGCAGCTCTGCTGAGGCTTTTGTACTTCCCTGGCTAGGGATTGCTGCTTTTGTTGTATCCCAAACACTGGGCCAAGGGTTCTTGCTAGTGCACTGTAGAATCAAGGAGGGTTTTTTGGTTGGAAGAGAGCTTTAGGATCATTGAGTCCAACTTTTAGCCCAGCACTGCCAGGTCACCACTGCCTCATGGCCCTCAGCACCACATCTGTACACAGCTTTGTAGTCCCTCCAGGGACAGGGACTGCACCACTGCCCTAGGCAGCCTGTCCCAGGACTTTACAACCCTCTAGGGGAAGAAATTGTTCCTCATGTCTAACCTAAACCTTCCCTGGGGGAACTCGAGGCTGTTTCCTCTTCTTACTTGGGAGAAGAGAACTTGGGAGTCATAGAAAGCAATGAGGCCTCCGCTCAGCCTCTTCTAGGCTGAACAATCCCAGTCCCTCAGCTGCTCCTCAGATGACCTCACTCTAGAGGCTGTGGAGTGGTCCCTGCAGCGATGCTGCCTTCTGTGTGGCTGGCAGGTGACACTGCAAGGCTCTGCTCTCCGTGCTGGCTGAGCTCCTGCTTGGGCTCTTCTGGGCAGTGGTTTGCTGGAAGGGAAATGAACCTGGGGGTGGTGCCTCATCAGTGGGTAGGGCTGTGGGAGACTTTGTCTTGGATATGAGAATCTGATAGCAGACACTCCTCCTGACTTCGAACGGAAGCAGCTGGGGATTGGGACTGTTTCTTGGTGCCTGATACAAGCACAGTCAGCTGCAAGGTCTCCAGTCGGTTACCCAGGAGGTCTCTGCTTAGTAGGAAACAGGAAACTGCTCTTGCTGGTGTCCTCACAGTGGGTGAGGAGGCTTCAACAGAAAGGCAAAACCCAGAGTATTGTGTCCTTCAGGCTTGCTAGCAGAGCAGGTCACAGAATCAGTGGGGAGGGGTTGGAAGGGACCTCTGGAGATGGTTGAGTGACTGCCAAGGCAGTGTCACCTAAAGATCACACAGGAACACATCTAGGAGGGTTTGGAAAGTCCTTCTCCACCACCTCTCTGGGCAGCCTGCTCCAGGGCTCCATCACCTTTAAATTAAAGAAGTTCACCCTCATGCTTAGATGGAACTTTTGATGTTCAAGTTTGTGCCCCTTACCCTTTGTCCTGTCACTTGTCCATCCTCCTGACTCCCACCCTGTTGATCCCCACTTTGGTCTTCTCTTCCAGAGTAAACAGCCCCAATTCTCTCAGCCCTTCCTCATCAGAGATGTTCCAGTACCCTCAGCATCTTTGTAGCCCTTTGCTGTACCCTCTCCAGTAAGTCCCTGTCCTCCTTGAACTGGGGAGTCAAGTGGACACAACACTCCAGGTGAGGCCTCTCCAGGGCAGAGTAGAGGAGGAGGAGAACCTCCCTTGTCCTGCTGGCCACACTCCTCCTGGTGCACCCCAGGATGCCCTTGGCCTTCTTGGCCACAAGGGCTCATTGCTGGCCCATGGGCATCCTGCTGCCCACCAGCACTCCCAGGTCTGTTTCTCCTGTGCTGCTTTCCACCATCTCAGCCCCCAGCCTGTGCTGGTCCATGAGGTTGTTCTTCCCCAGGTGCAGGACTCTACCCTTGGCCTTGCTGGATTTCATTGGGTTTCTCCAGCCTGTGCAGGGCTGGCTGCCAGCACAGCCTGAGGGCTGTCACCACTGCTCCCAGTTTGGTGTCATCAGCAAACCTGCTGAGGGTCCCCTCTGTCCCTTCATCCAGATCATTGATGAAGATATGAATAGGGCTGGACCCAGCACTGACCCCTGGGGAACACCACTGCCACAGGCCTCCAACTGAGCACAGCCCTCTGAGCTCTGTCCTGTTTGAAAGCAGAAAAACAACCAGAGATGAAGTGGGGGTGGGCAAGGGTGGAGGCTGCTGGCTGGAGTTGGTTTAGAGAGTGTTTGAAAACCAGAAGGCAGCAGGAGCAGGGAGTGCAGCCAGGGCTGCTGCAGAGGGGCACACCAGAGAGCAGCACTGGCAGCTGCCCTGCCCTGCTGAGCAGGCTGGAGTCAGCCTCTGCCATCCTGCCCCTTCCTCACTCTGAAGGTTACCTTGACTGCTCTTCCCTTCCACATGCTACCCACCTGGCTGTGAAGCCCCTTCTGGGTGGCTACAGAAATACCAGGGACAGTTAGACTGCAAGGCTCCAGCAGAAGGGCACCAGCAGCCTGGCCTGGATCAGCAGTGGTCTCGGCAGGAGGAGCAGGGCAGTGATGGTGCCCCTGGACTGGGCACTGGTGAGGCTGCACCTTGAGCCCTGGGTTGGGTCCCTCACACCCAAAAGGACATTGAGGGGCTGGAGCAGGGCCAGAGAAGGGCACCAAAGGTGAGGAAGGGTCTGGAGAACAGGGCTGGGGAGGAGCAGCTGAGGGAGCTGGGGGGGGGGCGGTGTGTGGAGAAGAGGAGGCTGAGGGAGACCTCATTGCTCTCTGCAGCTCCCTGAGAGGAGGCTGCAGTGAGCTGGGGCTGAGTTCTGCTCCCTAGGATCAGGGGATGGAAGGAGAGGAAATGCCCTGAAATTGTGCCAGGAGAAGGTTAGGTTGGAGAGGAGAAAACTTTCTTTGGTGCCAGAGTGGTCAAGGATTGGCACAGGCTGTCCAGGGAGGTGGTGGAGTCCCCATCCCTGGAGGTGTTCTGTGGCCATGGCACTTGGGGACAGGGTTTGGTGGCCATGGTGGTGCTGGGTTGAGGGTTGGACTGGATGACCTCAGAGAGCTCTGCCAACCCAAACAGTTCTCTGGCTCTGTGATGCTTGTTGATGCTGCCAAAGCACACTGAGCTGGGAGATCAGCTCTTACTTGGGAGATTTCTTGAGCTCCAGTGCCTACTTTGCAGGGCAGGCTCTTGCCCTGCTGTGCTGCAGCCTCCTGCCAAGCTGCTCCTCTGAAGCTGTTTGTTCTTTCCCTTTCACACCTGCCAGACCTGCAGCCGCTGTCACCCATCTCTGTGCACGAGCGCTACAGCTCTCCCGCAGCCGGCAGTGCCAAGAGGAGGCTCTTTGGAGATGACAGCCCCAAAGAAACGCAGGTGGAGAAGATCTTCACGGAGAGAACCAAGCTGAGCATCGCTCCAGCCGCCGGTGTCGCTGCTGAGAAGGTGCCTGCCGGGCACACGGTGCTGGCCATGGCTGCAGCCACACAGGCAGGGCAGAAGCTGACGCTGCATGGTAGGAGGCCTTCCCACTGCCTTCTCTGCTCAGGCCTTTGCTTGCTCTTAAGATCTGCTTGGCCTGAGCCTGCCTCAGTGTATGTCAGGGTGCACAGCTGCAGTGGTGCTTTGGTTCCCAGCTCCAGTTGGGACTCGCTGCTGTTTGTCTGCACTTGGGTCTCTTACCAAAGGCTCTGGAATCTCTGGGTGGAGGCTGCATATTAATGTTAGCAAACCAGGGAGGGATGCTTGAGGTGATGGAGTTGGGGGTGCTTGAATGGTTCTGCAACTGATACCTGAGAAATTAACTTTAGAGCCTTTTTTAACCTAAAAACAGAGTCTGTAGATAAAAATGAAAAGAAAAATGTCTCAATTTTGACTGTTGAAGGAGACTTTTGGAGTTTGAGTGCTGTGGAGCTCAGGAGGGCTGTGCCACATGCTGCTGAGTGCAGATGAGGGGAAAGCCACAGGGACCAGCCCCAGCAGTGCCACGTGGGCTGCAGAATGGGGACTTCTTGGGACTTCTTGAGTGGGGACTTTGTGCTTCTCAACTAACTGTAGAACTGTTCAGTAGACAGTTCAGACCCCTGCTCTCCCTGTAAACATTGTCAGAAGTGTAATCTTTAGTCAGTTCTGTGAACTGAGGGACAAAGTCTGCCTGAATGGGATTTTATAGCATCATAAATCTGCAATGGCTCAAGTTGGGAGGGACTTCAGAGCTCATCTCCTTCAACCTCCCTGCCCTGGGCAGGGACACCTCTCAGCTAGACTCAGCTGCTCAAGGGCCT
The DNA here is from genome assembly GCA_013399055.1 of Ramphastos sulfuratus. Taxonomy (NCBI): domain Eukaryota; kingdom Metazoa; phylum Chordata; class Aves; order Piciformes; family Ramphastidae; genus Ramphastos; species Ramphastos sulfuratus. Next base: position 51,893 of record WBNM01006551.1, on the reverse strand, counting down.
CATCCAGCCTGGCCTTGAACACCCCTAGGCAGGAGGCAGCCACAGCCTCTCTGGGCAGCCTATTCCAGAGTCTCACCACCCCTGTGCTGAAGAACTTCGCCCTCAGCTCCAGTCTAACCCTGCTCTGCCTCAACTCCAAACCATTCCCCCTTGACCTGTCTCTAGACCCCCTCATGAAAGTCCTCTGCAGCCTTCCTGCAGGACCTCCTCAGATCTTTGTGAGTGAATTTATCATTTACAGTGCAGCTCTGCAGTGCGAGGAGACCAAACAGTTCATTGATGTGTTCCTCATCTCCAGGCATTGCAAATGAAGTGGGAGGCATCACCTTGATCCCCATCTCCATGAATTTAGGGCAGCCATGCAAAGTGGAGACCCAGGCTTCCGCAGGGAATCAGGCACAGGAGGAGCCTCTGCTGGCAGTGAGCAAACCAAGGAGAGCAGGTTCCTTGGCACTGTTCTACAGAAAGGTGAGTGTGTTACTGAGCTCTGCTCTGCTGCCTCCATGCCCACCTCAGCCTCCCCTCCTGCACTCCACCTTGCCCTTCCTTTGGCATGGGCAGCTCTGTGTGCCTGGGAGAAGGGAGAAGCTGTTGTTGAGTGCTAGAGCCAATCCAGTTTTTCCCTTCCCCTTCCCCATCAGCTGTTTCATGATTTGGTTTAGTTAGCAGCTCCTATGGATAACTACCTAAGAAATATGGGTAGATTGACAGTTTTTCCTGCCTGCCACGCCCACAAGGCTTGGGCAGGTCAGAACTGGGATTGTTCTGAGTCCTGCCATTCAGAACTGCACTGCTTCAGATCCTGCAGGTGGAGATGCTCACTTGCAGGTTTGAGGCCTCCCTGGTAGTGCTGATCTTAGAATCACAGATGGCATTGGGGTTGGAAGGGACCAGGCAGCAGGGCAAGGCAGCAGGGACACCTCCAGCTGGAGCAGGCTGCATAGGGCCACATCCAGTCTGATCTTGAATGTCTCCAGGGATGGGTCCTCCACCCCCTCCCTGGGCAGCCTGTACCAGTCTCTCCCCACCCTCACTGTGCAGAACTTCCTCCTGATGCCCAACCTAACTCTGCCCTGCTCCAGTCCCAAATCACTGCCCTCAGCCTGTCCCCACAGGCCCTTCTGAACAGTCCCTTCCCAGCCTCCCTGCAGCTCCCCTGCAGGTACTGAAATGCAGCTTTAAGGTCTCCCTGCAGTCTTCTCCTCTCCAGGCCACATAGCTCCAACTCTCCCAGCCTATCCCCACAGCAGAGCTTCTCCAGCCCTCTGAGCATCTTTGTGGCCTCCTCTGGACCCTGCCCATCAGGTCCAGGTCCCTCCTGTATTGAGAGCTGGCACTCCCAGCCCTTGGCAGAAGTCCCTCACCAGCTCCAAAGTTTCAGTGAATTCCCTGGAACGTGAGAGATCCAACAGCTGCACCGAGCTGACAGCTTGATCTGTGAGGACATTGTCTTGGGCAGAGGGGGAGATGTCCAGTGTAGAACAGCATTGTCAGGGCTTTGGTTTGTGGATCCTGCCTGGCTGCTCACCCTGTGTGCTCTGCTGCCAGGTTTACCACCTGGCGAGCGTGCGCCTGCGGGACCTGTGCCTCAAGCTGGACGTCTCCAATGACCTGCGCAGGAAGATCTGGACCTGCTTTGAGTTCACCTTGGTTCACTGTGCTGATCTCATGAAGGACAGGCACCTGGACCAGCTCCTCCTCTGTGCCTTTTACATCATGGCAAAGGTGAGAGGGACTTTTAAGGCAGGGAGTTCTGTACCAGTTGGGAAAGGCAAACTGTGTTCTGGGTGGCAGCTGGATTGCTTTATTCATGTCACATTGCTGGGGGCAAGGGAAAAGTCCTTCCAAGAAGTGGATGAAATCCCAGTGTGCTTTTGCCTTCTTTTGTCCAGTCTCAGTAGCTGCCATCAGCCAGCCAAGAGAGGACTTCACTGCCTGAGCATGTTCCCAGTGAGCACTGCTCAGCGTGGCCAAGGCAGTGTGGTCTCATTGCATCCTGGGAGTGCTTTCTGTCCTGTGCAGCATCTTGGTGGGCCACAGTTACACAATTCTGCAGGAGCTCACAATGTCAGGTGTGGATGGGAAGCTTCCATGCCACAAAAATCCCCTTGGCTTTTGAAGCTTCAGGTGGAGGAAGTGAGCTGGTTGCTGTGCTGGTTTGAGGCTAATTGGAATATTTTTATAGAGAAAATTGTATTATAGGCTGTGAAAGGAAAACAATGGTGATGTCTGCTGCACTCATAGGCTTGCTGAGATGTTTAGGAATAAGAACTCAAAACAAAGATAAGTCAGTCGGGCCTGTTGTCTGGGGCTGTCAGCAGCTTCTGGCTTCTCCTCTCTGCCGATGAATTTCACTAACCGCTTTTTCTTCTAACCTCCCCCCGGCCGATCCTCCAAAATTCACCTTTGTGTGGGGCAGACCTTGGGGTAAGGTATAGGGGTGGGGAGAAGGTGGAAGGGTGGTTGGGAGCCCCTCTTGTGGTCTCTGATTTCTGGGAGGGGAGTTGTGTTTCTGTATTACCTTTAACTTGTGTATTTATGTAACTATTCCTGTCTATAGTGTATATCTCTGCTTGTACATTGTGCTGAGCTGTGAATAGAGCTTCAGTCCTTAACTTCCAGCAGCTGAGTTTCTAGTCTGGGTCATTTCACAAGTGTAGGGGGGCAAGGAACTCCCAAACCATCACAGCTGCCTGTACTCCTTCTTTGTCACTTCTCGTTCAGCATTGATTTAAGGGATCAAGTTGGGGTTTGAAACTGGAATATTGGTTTGACTTAGAGTTGAGAGCTGATGGTGACAATGGCCATGGAGACAAGACACAAATCCAGGAAGGCAGAACTAAGCCCAGGCTCCTCTAAAACCCTTGGGATGGATTGCTCTGTGTTCTTGAGAAGGACAAAGGGAGCACTGTCCCTGGAGGGAAACTGATGTTAGCCTTGTAACTGCTTTGTGCTCTGAGTCGCTGCAGCAGCCCAGGCTCCTGGGATGTTGATTTAGTTGGGGCAATCAGTGAGGCAGGAATTATAAAATGTGCAGTTATTTTTATTTCCAAAAGCCCTGCCCACAAACTAAACACAGACCAGTTACATTTGGGTTCTGATTTGGTCAGGAGAATCTCCACCAGGATGCTTGTGGCCGATTCATTCATTTAGGAGAATCAGAAATTTGGAAAGGTTTAGCCACAAAATGGCTTTGCCTCACTTACCAATAAAAGGCAGCCTGAAGCCCTAGGGCATGTCTGTGCTACTCAGGGTGGTGGAGTAGGAATTTCAAGATAGTCACTGGCTCCTTTGTGGCAGTGTTGGAACTGCTCAGATAGCCACTGAGAGGCTTCTGGATCTTCCCAGGCTCTAGCAGGGTGCTGGGAAAGAGGCAGAGGATCTCTGACCTGATCCTGGTTCCTCTGGGCATGGAGGTTTGCAGAGGTGCAGGCAGATCTCTTGCAGCTGTGCAGAGAGCACAGTGTCTGTGGCACTTCTCACCTAATGCCTTCTGCTGCTAAACTACTGAGGCATTTAAGTTTCCAGGTAGTTCAAGCCCAAAACATGAAGGCTAAGCTGGTCTGAAGCACGAGGCACAGCAGAACAAATTGTCCAAGCTGAGAGCAGTGAGGCAGAGCTGAATGTAGAGCAGAGCAGCACACACTGGGGCAGCTCCGGGAGGCAGAGGCAGCTCCGTGAAGCAGAGCAGCGAGGCAGGGGCAGCTCCGGGACGCAGTTCTATGAGGTGGGGGCAGCTCTGGGAGGCAGCTCCGGGAGGCAGTTCTATGAGGCAAGGGCAGCTCTGGGAGGCAGTTCTGTGAGGCAGGGGCAGCTCCAGGAGGCAGGGGCACCACAGCTGCTTGCAGCTTAGCTCCATTTCCATGATGTGCCCAAGTGCAAAGGCTCCTTTGGGCACAGAGACTCACCAATCAGAATGGCATTTGCCAAGCTGCCCATAGTAGGTGAACCCAGAGCCTGCTGACCCTTATTTGGGCAAGACCCTAACAAGTACCTAACCCGCTGTGGGAGGGGACATAATGGCTCAAGCTTTTGTTTGCCTCCTGCCCTTGCTTCCCCCATAAGCAGAAGGCTGAGTCAAACCAGGGCATCCAATAGGCCTATGAGCCTTCCACCACAGCTGTGCATCCCCACAAGCAGACCCCCTGAGCAGTCAGAGCTCTGAATTCACACCCAGACACTGCACTGGGTTGGAAGGGACCCTTGCAGGTCATTTTACCCAACCCCCTACAGTCAGCAGGGAGGCTTCCAACTGCATCTGTGGTGTCAGTTGTTTTGTTGAGGTTTTTCTAACTGCTGCCCTCGGAGCGGTGTTTGCAGTGCAGTGTGAGCCCTGGCAGATCAGCCAGAGGCCTTGCCACAGCCTCTCCTGGCTCCTACCACAAAAGCTGCAGTTTGTCTGCTGTGAAAATTCCAGCTGCAGCAGCTGAAATCCAAAGTCCTTTAACAAAGGAGCTCTTCTGAAGCGTGCAAGGAAGCCGAAGCTGCATCTGTGTCTGTGCCTGCCTAGTTCAGGATTTCCTCACTTTATTTAGAGGAGTTGGGGGGCCCAATTTTCAAATGTATGAAAATCATTTTGGCTTAATTCCATTTCCCATCTTTAATTTTTAAGGGTCCCTAGAAGAAAAGTCAGAAAAGGATTAACTCCTAAGCACCACAAGCAACAAAATACTTTGGTAGCTAATAGCAAGGAGTGCCCCAGCAAGAAAAATGCTCAGCTTTTGCTGCTGAGTTTTGAAATTACACATTCCTAGAGATGCTTAGGAAGAAGCTGCACAGAGGGAAGCTAATTGGACAGACAGCACCTGAGCAGCCCCACCCTGCTGCTTCCTCTTGGTGTTCAACAGCCTTTCCTTTTCCAGGTGACCAAAGAGGAAAGGACTTTCCAGGACATCATGAAAAGTTACAGGAACCAGCCCCAGGCAAACAGCCATGTGAGTAAATGGCATCCCCTGGCCTTTGGCTGCCACTCAGAGATGCTGCTGAGAGTCAAAGCCTCTGCAGTGGTGCACTCACAGAATCACAGAATGTTAGAGGGGCCTCCAGAGATCGAGTCCAACCCCCTTGCCAAAGCAGGATCCCCTAGGGGAGTCCACACAGGAATGCATCTCGATGGGTTTGAAAGTCTCCAGAGCAGGAGACTCCACAGCCTCTCTGGGCAGCCTGCTCCAGGGCTCCAGCACCCTCACGCCAAGGAAGTTTCTCCTCATGTTGAGGTGGAACCTTCTCTGTTCCAGTTTGTATCCATTGCGCCTTATCTTGTTACTGTGCACCACTGAAAAGAGCTTGGCCCCCTCCACTTGATCCCCACCCATCAGATATTTGTACACATTGCTCAGCTTTCCTCTCAGCCTTCTCTTCTCCAGGCTCACCAACCCCAGGGCTCTCAGGCTCTCTTCACAGAGCAGATGCTCAACTCCTTCAGTCATCCTTGTGGCCCTCTGTTGGAGGCTCTCCAGCAGATCCTTGTCTCTCTTGAACTGGGAATTCATTCTTGTCCAGGTGGATTTGGTCTCTGACCAGAGTTTTGGTGCCCTGTAGGTTTACAGGAGTGTCCTGCTGAGACATGCTTCTGACGAGGTCGTGTTGGACAGGGGCACGAGCCAGGATGTGGAGATGGCAGAAGGTAGGCACAGCAAAGTCATCCCTTGCTGCTGCAGGTGTCCCTGTGGGCTCCCAAAAGAATGAGCTGGCAGGCAGCAGGGAGAGGTGTAGCAAGTTCTGCAGTCTCAACTGTATTACAGAAAAATCAGTGTCTTGGGCAAAAAGAAACCATCTTGTCAGCAGCTCTCATGGAGTCAGCTGGAAACAGCCTCTGAGATGATGAGGTCCAACCACCCACCTACTACCACCATGGCCACTGAACCTTATCTCCTGTGTAGGAGACACCTCCTGCCTGTTGGATGTGGAAAATGCACTTCCTAGTAGGAAAAAAATGCTGAGTCTGTTTGCTGCAGCTGGGTGCTGGAGGTTCCTTTAGCCTGGCAGGGCTGCTGCTCCTCTTCCTGGCCAGCAGTTCTGTGGGCAATGCCTCAAGTATTTGCCAGGTTTTTTCCTTACCATTGCCCATCCTGAAGGCTTCAACAGGGGGGAATTGTTGCAGAAACTCAAGCTGGTGACACTTTTGAGACCACCATTTGGTATTTTCTTTCCTCTGGGTTAGAGCAGAAAAGGGACAAGAGTAGATTTGAGAAAAGCATGAAAATGGTGCCACAGCTGCTTCTGGTGGCATGGCAGGGGGCACATCATGAGGCCACAGCTGCTTCTGGTGGCATGGCAGGGGGCACATCATGAGGCCACAGCTGCTTCTGGTGGCATGGCAGGGAGCACATCATGAGGCCACTTGTCAACCTATGAGCAGAGCAGATCTGCAGCCAGCATGCACAGAGTTGGAACACTGTGGGGTACAGTTCCCCTGTGGTGTTAGGGTCCACTCAGTGGGCTCATGATGGTTCCTTTGCTGTGATCTTGAAGTGCAAAAACTCAGGTGACTACAGCAGGAGGGTTGGCTCCAATCAACAGCAAAACCTCATTGTTTGTGCACAGAGCAGCACAGGGTGGGTAGGGAAAGGGGAGAGAAGGGAGAAGAGTAAAGAGAGAGAAAAGAGAAAGAGGCTGATGGCTATCATCAGTCCCAGGCTCCAAAGATGGCTCTCTGGTCCCAGGTCCAGTCATGCTGGACCCTTCTTGATCCTGGTGGGGGACGTTTGCCAAGGCTCCTTGCCAGGGAAGTCTCTTTCAGAGTCAGTCACTCACCTGTCCCTGGCCTCTCTGCCCATCCCTGCCTCTCTCTGCCCCTCACCAGCAAGGCTTTCAAGCATGCCCAGGGGAGGAGTGCCCGAGGCTCTCCCCAGGAGCTGTTGTACAAGGAGCAGATCTCACCTGAGGCTCAGAGCTTCCCATCCCCTTGCAGCATCCATCCTCTTAGCAGCAGGTCTGTGCCCCAGCAGCAGGAGCTGGGACACTGGGACCAGCCCTCATCCTCACTGTGGCAGCAGGACAGATAATGTTCTTCAGACTGGTTCTTACATGTGGATGGGGTTCGGCTGCTTCAGTAGGTATTGGAACCCTCTTTTGATGCCTTCTGGGGATTCCACCAGGGTCCAGGAAAGTGCTGATCTCCTGCAGGCTCAGTGTCCAAGCCAACATCCTTGGCTGTTGTAGAGCAGCTGAAGTGGCACTGGGCTCTGGTGTTTGGTCAAGCAAATGGACTTGGGTCCAAAGTGCTTTGTTTGTCTCTAGTTCATAGAATGGTTTGGGTTGGAAGTGACCTCTGAAGGTCACTTAGTCCAACCCCAGTTAGCAGAGCTGTCTCTGCTCTAGCTTTAACTCCAGCTGCCAGCAGCATGTGCTGGTGTGGTGACACAAGGCAGGTACACTCAGGGGTACCAGCTGAAGCTGCTGGGGGTTGTCTCACTGCAGTAACTTGCAAGAGGCTTTCTTCTCTGTTGCCCAGCTTTGCTTGGCAGCAGACAGGAGGGTGGAATGCAGGAAGTTGCATTTGGCAGTGGTTCAGGTTAACTGGGGAAGAGACCATGAGGAGAGATGTCCTTGCTGGGTGGCTGCAGCTCTTCACAGCTGTTTTGTCACCTGAACAAGTGGTGTGGTGGCTTCCTTGCAGCAGACACAAGATGAGCACAAAGCTGCTCTTCATCAGAACCTTCCAGAGAAGCCAGAAGCTGGGAGCTCTCACCATGAAAAGCTCAGTGCCCAATGGCTTTCTGCCCTTGCCCCCAGCAGGCATGGGAGGAGGGCTCAGAGGGGGCACTTCTCCCTATGGCTATTTCAGGTTTGGAATAAGGATCTGTGTTGGCCTTCAGCCTTAGGGTCCTAGAAAGCACTGGGTTGGAAGGGACCTTTGAAGGTCATCTTGTCCAACCTCCTTGCAGTCAGCAGGGACATCCCCAACTAGATCAACCCCATCAGAGCGACATCAAGACTAACCTTGAATGTCTCCAGGCATGGGACCTCCACCACCTCCCTGGGCAGCCTGTTCCAGTGTTCCAATGCCTTAAATCCACTCATCATCCACAGTGATTTGGAGCTCCTCCTGATCCTCCTAACCACTTCTGGCAGCACCTCCTGCTCCTGTCTGAAGCACATTCTCGAGCTGATCTCCTTAACTGGTGCATTTGTGGACAGGTTCTCATCAGCTGGGCATTGCACCCTTTGAACCTGGGGTGTGCAGGCTGCCAATGCTCCTTCTGAAATCTGAGGCTCTCTCTTCTTGCCAGGCTGGTCTGTGAAAACTGAGAGCTCCTTGGGAGGATCTGCAGCAGAGTGCTCCAGGGAGCCAGGAACAGAGGAGAGAGGAGACCTCATTACGTTTTACAATGCAGTCTACGTAGGAAGGGTCAAGTCCTTCGTGCTGAAGTATGACATCACCAACCAGGACCATGTCGTAAGTCAAGCCCTGGGGCTGCTGCTGGCCCTGGCCAGCCACAGAGTCCTTGCCTTGGCAGCTGAACCTCTGCAGATTGTTCTGTTCTGTTCTGTTATCACCTCCTGGGGTTAGAGCTTACACAGTCACAGACTGCATTGGGGAAGAAGGGACCCTCCAAGGGCATCTTGTGCGACCCCCTGCAGGCAGCAGGGACACCTCCAGGTAGAGCAGGCTGCACAGAGCCACGTCCAGTCTGACCTGGAATGTCTCCAGGGATGAGGCCTCCACCACCTCCCTGGGCAGCCTGTGCTGGTACTTCACCACCCTCACTGTGCAGAACTTCCTCCTGATGCCCAACCTAACTCTGCCCTGCTCCAGTTGCAAACCACTGCCCTCAGCCTGTCCCCACAGGCCCTTCAGAACAGTCCCTTCTCAGCCTCCCTGCAGCTCCTCTGCAGATACTGAAATGCAGCTCCAAGATCTCCCTGGAGCCTGGGCTGAACAGCTCCAACTCTTTCAGTCTTTCCCTGTAGCAGAGGTTCTCCAGCCCTCTGATCATCTTTGTGGCCTCCTCTGGACCCTCTCCAGCAGGTCCATGTCCCCCTTGAGTTGGTGGCCCCACAGCTGGACACAGTGCTCTAAGTGTGATTTCAGCAGAGCAGAGGGGCAGAATCCTCTCTCCATCTGCTGGCTGCCCTGTGACAGTTGTAGGTGACGCTGCAGCTACTTTAAGAGCCCTTCCAGAGGACAGATGCAGATGCAGTGCAGTTTACAGCCCTGGCTTTGGCCTCATGCCATTGCTGTGACCCTGTGTGCCAACTGTTGTTTGGGGGATGTTTGCTCTGTCCCTTACCTCTTACAGGATCAACCCCCCTAAAGAAGGTCTGCAGGTGTATTAATCTTCCTCCCTCTGAGGTGAGTGCTCTGAGGTACCCTCTGCCTGGTGTGCTGCCTTGCAGGTGGAGGCCCCCCCGCTGTCGCCGTTCCCCAGCGTGCGGCCGCAGGCAGTGTCCCCCCGCAGGGTCTCTCAGCTGCACTCCATCTACGTCTCGCCGCACAAGAACGGGGCCTGCCTGACCCCCCGCTCCGCGCTGCTCTACCGCTTCCACGGCAGCCCCTCCAAGGTAGGGGGCACAGCTGGAAGGGCTCAGACCAGAGGGGGCTCAGCTTGCAGTCACAGATGGCACCAGGTCGGAAGGGACCCTCAGAGGGTATCTTGTCCAACACTTGCAGGCAGCAGGGACACCTCCAGCTGGAGCAGGCTGCCCAGGGCCACATCCAGGCTGATCTGGAATGCCTGCAGGGATGGGACCTCCACCACCTCCCTGGGTAGCCTGTGCCAGTCTCTCCCCACCCTCACTGTGCAGAGCTTCCTCCTGATGCCCAACCTAACTCTGCCCTGCTCCAGTTCCAAACCATTGCCCTCAGCCTATCCCCACAGACCCTTCTGAACAGTCCCTCCCCAGCCTGCCTGCAGCTCCCCTGCAGGTATTGAACTGCAGCTCTAAGGTCTCTCTGGAGCCTTCTCCTCTCCAGGCTGAGCTTCATTTCTTCCAGTCTGTCCCTATAGAAATGGTTCTGCAGCCCTCTGAGCATCTTTGGGTCCAGAAGAGGCCACTCTTCAGCAAGTCCAGGTCCTTCTTGTGCAGGGGCCCATAGCGGGACACAGCCCTGCAGGTGAGGTCTCCCCAGAGCAGAGGGGCAGGATCTCCTCTCTCCATCTCTGCCCATGCTGCTTTGGATGCAGCCCAGGCTGCCCTTGCCCTTCAGTGCTGGCAGTGCCCAGTGCTGGTTCCTGTCCAGCTTCTCAACCCCCAGCATCAAGTCCTTTTCTGCAGAACTGCTGTGGATCTCATCAGCCCCAGCCTGGATTGGTATTGAGGGTGGCCCTGACCCAGGTTCAGGACCTCCTTGTCTGCACTTGCTCTAACACAGGAAGGTTTCACTGTGCCAGTCTCAGCTGCCAGTGAAAGGCAGAGCTCTTGACATGGACTACATAGAATCACAGAATTGTCAAGGTTGGAAGGGACCTCAAGGATCATCCAGTTCCAACCCCCTGCCATGGGCAGGGACACCTCACACTAGATCAGGTTGCCCACAGCCACACCCAGTGATGAGGCTTCCACCACCTCCCTGGGCAACCTGTGCCAGTGTCTCCCCACCCTCGTGGTGAAGAACTTCTTCCTAAGGTCCAATCTAAATCTGCCCTTCTCTAGCTTGGATCCATTGCCCCCAGTCCTATCCCTCCCTGACACCCTAAAAAGTCCCTCCCCAGCTTTCTTGTAGCCCACTTCAGATACTGGAAGGCCACAATAAGGTCTCCTGAGAGCCTTCTCTTCTCCATCACTTACTTAAAGAGCTTTAGAGGAACTTTTTGATCTCAAATAACAGAAAAGCAGAGGAAGCAGGAAGTGGAGCTGTATAACTTCTCATTTTTATCCTGACCACAGAGTTTGAAGGACATCAACAACATGATCAAGCAGGGTGAGCAGAGGAGCAAGAAGCGAGCACTCACCATCGACAGCGACAGCGAGTCCCCGCCCAAGCGGCGCTGCCAGGAGAGCGACGATGTCCTGCTCAAGCGGCTCCAGGATGTCGTCAGCGAAAGAGCAAATCACTGAAGCTGCCCTTTCCCAGTGGGAGCTAAAGGCTGTGGAGCTACACACAACCTTTGTGCTGATTTTGTCTTCCTGTTGGTGTGCAGGCAGCTGCCAAAGGTCTTTAACTAGGAACTGGCACCCAAGCTCCGCAGGATGTGTGAAGCAAGTGTTAGGTGGTGGAGGCCAGGGAAGAGAGGTGGTGCTGAGCTTCATTCCAGGTCTTGGCTGTGCTGGAAGTTACTGTTTGAGCTGGTTTAACACAACCTGTAGAAGACCATTGCTGGATGTTCTCCAGTCTCACTTAGAACATCATGAATTCTGATTCATGAACTCAGCTTCTAGTAATACAAGTTTAGTGTTGGGATAAGGATGACAAGGAAATGAGTGAAGTCCTTTGAGTCTCTCCAAGCTTTTGGTGTTTGGAGCAGAAACTTGAGAAGTGCCTTACTGTAAAATGTGGGATTTTATGCATTGTAACTGCAGTGGAGATCAAGCTGATCACTGAGCCTCAGGAAGAGCTGAGCAGTTTGGAACTGTTTGATTTGTGTTGTACCCCAGCCCCTGTCAGAAGTGCAGCAGGAGGCTGTGCCGTGGCTTCAGGTGGCAGCAAACACTGCCAGCAGGATGTACCAAGGGCAGTGACCTAAAAAGTGACATCTGAGCAGGTGCTGGGATGGGATTCACCGAGCCCAAATCACCTTTCTCTGAAGCCATGGCAGCTGCTGCTTTCCTGCTGGAGCTGATACAACCCTGATGTGGAAGCTGTTCCTCCACATTGCAGCTTACCCATGAGTGAGTATGAGCTGGTCACAAGCAGCTGCTGGGCTCTGGGCTGCAGCTGTTCAAAGGCACAAATTTCCTGTAGCAGAATGGATCTCCTTTTTTTTTTTTTCTTTTTTTTTTCCCCCTCCTGAAGCTCTCAGCCTCTTGTGTAGTATCTACACTGAACGTAAGCCCTTCAGACATGGCATGTTTGTATGTGGGGAAGGGTTGTAGCTGTTAAAGGTCTGGGTGCACTGGAAGTGTGTCAATTCCAGCATCCAGTTCTGCTAGCTAAGTTTCTAATGCTGAAGGATTTGGCAGAGTTTATTTTACCAAAACTGAGAAAAGTCAAGGTTGAATCATTGCTGTAAATCAGCAGCTTGATCTTATTCCAGAATTGCTTGTCAGGTTTGAGCCACAGAGAAAGTTCTCAGCACTGCGGTTTTCAGCTTCTGTGTACATTGAGCTGAAGAAATGGTGGGATGATTACAGAGGACTTCACTGCTCCCTTCACTGCTGGGTTTTGTTCAGTGTGTGCTGGGATCTGCTGTCCCTCAGCTCAGGGAAGAGCTCTGCCACGATTTCAGGCTGAGGAATCTGGCCAGCAGCTATGGAGGAAAGCACACAAGCAGGGACCCCACTCAGCAGCCAGTAGAAAGTTTACAAACTCTGATTTGGGTTCGAGTGCTGAACTATTTCAATGCTGGATTTAGTCTTTAATTCGTTTTTACTCTCCAAAAAAGGTGCTCTGGGAGCTGTGGTATGAGGAAATGGCCACGCAGTGGGACAGGCTTCATGCAGATGCTTCACCTCCTTTAGTTTTATTCAATTTTTAGTGTTTGCCTTCAGGTCTTGAGATGAAAAACACAACAGAAAACCTCTCCTGATCTGCTCCGCGGTGCTGTTACAGCTGTAACCATTCAGTGTATCTGCTCCACCCTCCTGGGCTGGGGAGCAGGGACTCTTGCTTTAGCTTCTGGCAGGATCCATGGAGGGTGGCAGCTTTGGGTGGGAAGAGCCAGGTAGGCTGCATGGCTGCACTGAGCCCTTCAGCTGTGTGGGGTGAGCAGAGGGCAGCTCAGGGAGATCTCCCCTCACACCTCTGCTCGCCACTGCTGGAACTGCAGAAAAACGATGGTGCTAAAATCCTTTTTTTAGTTGGCATGAGGAAAATGGACATGCTCCCACTGGCTGCAGCTCAGATTTGTGTTCACCTGTGCACGTGACGCTAGAGAAAATGTGTTTGGATTTGTTGAGCAGCTAAGAGCACAGCCATGGAGATGTGATGGTTCCCAAGTGCCTTCCCTGTACGTATGTATTTTATAATAAACAGTTGAAGCATTGGGAGCTGTGTTGCTGTGGTGTGGTGCCTGTGGTCATCCACTGACAGGGCCTCCTGGCTGCCTTGCTGGGCAGGTCGAACACCCTCAGTGTGTTCATGCTCCTGCAAACCTCTTGGAGTGCTTTTTCAGTTTCATCTCATCTTTTGTGTTTCCTCCCGAGGTTGCTGCACTGTTTGTGTTTCTGGGAGGAGCAAGTGAGGAATGCAGTGCATGAGGTAACCCAAACCCACCGCAGAGGAGCAAATCCTGCAGTGGTGGCTGCGATGCTCAGGGGGAGGAGTGCCTGCAGCAGAGGGGAGCTGTGGGATGGAGTCACAGAATGGTCTGGGCCAGAAGGGACCCTCAAAGCTCATCCAGTCAGGGACATTCTCAACCAGAGCAGGTTGCCCACAGCCTTGTCCAGCCTCACCTGCAACATCTCCAGGGATGGGCCACAACCACCTCCCTGGGCAACCTGTCGCAGTGTACCAGTAGCCTCCTGCTGCAGAACTTGATCCTCAGAGTCAATCTCAAGGTGCTCTGCTCTAGTTTGCAGCCATTGCCCTCACCCTGTCCCTGCAGGTCTTTGGGCACAGTCTCTGCAGCCTGCTTGTAGCCCCTTCAGGTACTGGCAGATCACTGTTAGGTCTCCCTTGATCTTTTCCAGGCTGCACACTCCCAGCTCCCTCAGCCTGTGCTCACAGCAGAGCTGCTCCAACTCCTGATCATTTTGGTGGCCTCCTCTGGACCCTCTCCATCAGCTCCATGTCCTTCCTGTATTGAGGGCTCCAGAGCTGGATGCAGTACTGCAGGTGAGCTGTTGGACATCTGCTCTAGGGAAGAAGCAGCAGGCAGGTTGTGCAGTCATCTGGAATGGCTTTTTTGACACAAGTCTGGTTTAAAAGACTTCAGCTGTAATTGCTGACCCAAAGGGATGTTGAGGGACAGAGGAAATGTCTGGCTTTTCTCTTTGTAAACTGCCTCTGGCAGAGGAGCAAAGCCTGGGGGAGGGAGGTGGCAGTGTGAAGTGACAGGTGTCTGCTTGTGTCTGAGCCTTGCACGCTGTCACCTCTCTGCCAGAAGGATTTTTACTAGTTCTCCAGCTGGATTCAAAGCTTCCATGTTCCCTGCAGGTCAGCTTTCCAGAGTCAGAGAGGTTTAGTAACCTTCCCTTCAGTGCCTCTAGGAGCACAGTGAATCTGCCAGCACTTCATGTCTAAGCAGTACTTCAGTGCTAGGTTGCCACATCCCAAGTGTTGTGCTAAGGTGTGGCCACAAGAAGATTTGTAAGCAAAGAGGCAGTGTGGGAAACAATCTGATTTTCTGTTGAGTTTCCTGCTAGGAAATGCACTTCCCTTTCCCACCCACCGTGTGACTGGTGTGGGTTGGTTTGTTACTGGAGGAGCAGTAAGAACTGAAACTGGGGACACAAAAGGAGGAGCTGTGAAGGTCTAAGGAGCACTGGGGTCTCAGGTGAGAGAAGGTCAACCTGGATTCGTCTGGGTCAAAGGAAGTTCACAGCTCATTGCCTGAGCAGCAGCTCTTGGGAACCAGCTGCCACCAGAACACCAGACTCAAACCATCAGCTGCCTTCAGTAACCAGAGTGCACTGGGTGGCACCGAGGCACAGGTAGGTTCCGCTTGTGGTTCCCAACCTGCACGCAGCCAGGAGGAGGACTGGGGACACACCCAGTGACCGGCAGCTGAGCTGTGGGAAGACATCTGACACACTCATTGCTTTGCCCTGTGCCCACAAGGGCAAGTCCAACAGCTGTGCCACAGGCCTGGGACAGACTTGGGGGCACTTTATCGAACATGCCTGAGACTCCTGCCCTGCTCTGGGACAGATCCAAGCTCAGTGGTAAACTACACCTGTGAGAATCCCTGCAATGCAGTGAAGCCACTGGGTTTGGTGACCCTCCAGCACGGACCCAGCTCCGTGGTGCCCCTGCTCGTGTGCCTCTGCCCAGTGCTGCTTCAGCCAAGTCACAAAGATAGACTTCAGCCTGGCATTTCATCCCTGGGGCTGGGGCTGCTCTCCCTGCTGCCTGTGCTGCCTGATACATGAGCCTACAGAGAGGTAAACCTTCCTGGTTGTCCTCAGAGGGGCTCCTTGGATTTCTGCACCAAGTTGCAGGTCCAGAGCTAAAGCACAGAGGCATGCAGGGAGAGTGCCCAGGCTGACTCTGCTGTACCCCAATAGGCACAAAGCTGAACAAAGATGTTTTCTTCCCTTCCCCTTTTTCATGTGCTGTGGTTCCTGGGGATGCTGTCCAATGCCTGCCTGTGCAGGGCTTTCTTTTCTTTTTCCTCCTACTAGCAAGGGTGAAACTGGTCACCCTCCATCCTGCTGCAACAGGAGTACAACACCAGCAGGTTTCTCACTGATCCAAAAAGGATGCCCTGACATTTTGAGTATACTCTTCCCTTGCTAGTTTTAGGCCACAAACACAGTGAGATGCCTCTGAAAGTTTTTAAATGATTTTTTTTCAAGTGAGCACTCCAGATGTCCTGAGCCCATGAAAGGATGTGTGTCCTTCAACAACTGCTCCCCAGAACACACCTTAGGTACAATCCAGGTACTGAATGACACAGACTCTCAGAGTGCAGGATGGAAGGGACCCCAGGGATCAGCTGCTCCAAGCTCTGCAGGTGACAGGAGAGTTGCCATGAGCTGCCCCAGCACCCTGCCAAGCTCAGCCTTTCAACTGCCCTTTGCAGGGCACTCCACTGCTGCCCCTGGGAGATGATCATAGAATCACAGAATCATAGAATGGGAAGGTTGGAAGGGACCTCAAGGATCATCCAGTTCTAACCCCCTGCCATAGGGAGGGACACCTCCCACTAGTACAGGTCACTCAAGGCCTCGTCCAACCTGGCCTTGAACACCTCCAGGGAGGGAGCAGCCACAACCTCCCTGGGCAACCTGTGCCAGTGTCTCACCACCCTCACTGTGTGAACTTCCTAATATCCAGTTTCAATCTCCCCTCTGCCAGTTTAAACCCATTGCCCCTTGTCCTGTCATCCCAAGCCCTTGTCAATAGTCCCTCCCCAGCCTTCCTGTAGGCCCCCTTCAGATACTGGAAGGCTACTATAAGGGCTCCTCGAAGCCTTCTCTTTTCCAGGCACTGATTCCAGTGCCTGACTGTGCCCATGGGGAAACATTTCCTTCTGGAGTGCAATGGGAATGTCCCCAGCAGCAACTTGTCCCCAGCAGCCCGTGTCTTCTCCATGGGACTCCTTGTCAGAAGGGAGTCTCCATTCTGCTGGGATGTACCTTTATGGGCTGGTACTGAGCATGGGCTGAGCTATAGAGGGCATTGGGAGAGGCAGAGCAGGGACAGGAGGTGAATTGCTCCTCAGAAGGACAAGCAGCAGTGACATTTGGGTGTAGGAATGGAGGAGGTGTGAGGCTATTTGACATGATCCTTAATGGATCTGGTTTGTTCTAGCCTCCTAAGGCTCCTTCCAAGAGAAGTGTTTCGTCTGGCTGGGTGCAACCAGTTCTCGGCAGGCAGTTTCGTTTCTGGATGCTGAGGGCACAGTGCTGAGCGCTGCCACAGGAAGCCCTGAGGGGATAGAGAGAGACTCACCCAGGTGAGAATTGGGCAGCGAGCAGCCAGTGCACCTCCCTGACTCGAGTCGGGAGGTGAGGAAACGCAACACTCCTTTGTGACAGCAAATGCCTGTAAATGACAGCAGACTGCCTAAGTGCTGCACCCTGCGGAGACCTCAGGAGAAACCTCGGGAAGGATTCCTGGTGTAGAGAGACAGTTTGAGGATTTCTGTCTTTGGCTTTTGGGATTTTTTTCTGTTGTTGTTTTTCTACCCCTTTGAGCCTGTTGGGGAAGCTGTGACACCGACACAGCAATTCACAGCGATGTGGTGGGGGGGGTCTGCCCAGCTGTGCTCTTGCTGCTTCCTCCCCGAGCAGGGCACGGAAAGGACGCTCAGTGAAGAAGCTCCTGGGCTGAGATGAGGACAGGCAAATTGTTCACCGACTGCTGTCAAGGGCAAAAGACTGGAGCTGGGCAAGATGAATGTGGGCTGCAATTAAAAGAGAGTAGGGCAACAAGACGCAAAAATGAACCTAGATACACCCTCCCCTCCTTAGGCTCAGCTTCGTGATTGACTTTTCTACCAGTTCCCTTCACCAGCAGCACAGGGGGAGGGGGAGTTGGGGGTCGGGATCAGTTTCTAATGCTTTGTCTCTGTTGCTCTTTCCTCCTCACACTCTTCCCCAGTAGCAGCGTGCGGTCCCCACCATGGGCTGAAGCTCCTGGCAGGAGCCAACTCCTGTGTGAGCTCTCCAAGGGCCGCAGCTTCCTTGCAGCCACACACTGCTTGGGAGCCATTCTGGGGCCCTTTTCTGCAGCAGAGCTGTGTTCAGGGATGTTGGGATGTGGCTGGGATGTCGCTGGGCTGTGGCTGGTGGCTGTGAGGCCGGGCAGCAGCACACC
The DNA here is from genome assembly GCA_013399055.1 of Ramphastos sulfuratus. Classification (NCBI taxonomy): domain Eukaryota; kingdom Metazoa; phylum Chordata; class Aves; order Piciformes; family Ramphastidae; genus Ramphastos; species Ramphastos sulfuratus. Next base: position 34,366 of record WBNM01006551.1, on the reverse strand, counting down.
TGTCTCTGAGCCGCACTGAGCTTGGCAGCTGGGCTGTGTCTGGTCTCGCTTCCTGTGGTATCTTGGGCACAAGACCTTCACAAGGTTTGGTTTGGGTGCCGTCAGCGTTGGAGGGTGCCTTGTGGCATTGTCTTTTGGGAGCACCTTTGTGGAGGCCAGCGTTTGGAGCAAGCTGGGATTTGGCAGCCGATCGGCCCAGCCTGGCGCTGCTTTCCAGTTATTTGCATCTGAATTCCTCCCAGTGAGCTGCTCTGGTGGGGATGTCCTGGGTTGGGCCGGGACAGTTAATTCTCTTCCTAGGAGCTGGGTGTGTTCTAATTGTGCAGTGACTGCCCTGGTCTCACAATGCGCTAAGTGGCGCTTGTCGCAAGTTAGGGATTTTTTCGGTTTCCTTTGTTCTGCCAGTGAGCCCCCAGGAGCTGACCTGGGCCATCATGTCCAGTCCATGAACTGGGGGCTAGTGGCTGGGAGGGGCTGATTGCTGCTGCGGCACAGCAGCTGGTGGGGGAGCAATTCCATCCTGCTGTCTGTCTGGGGTGCTACTTCTCTCTCATCTGCCTTTTCATTACAAATGCTATTCCGATTGTATTTTATGTCTGTTATGAAGCTGCTTTTGTCAAAACAGTTCAACAAGGCCAAGTGCAGTCCTGCACCCAGGTCAGGGCAATCCCAGGCACAAATCCAGGCTGGGTCATGAGTGGAGTGAGAGCAGCCCTGCAGAGAAGGCCTTAAGGGTGCTGGGCAATGAGGTGCTTGGCAGTAGCCAGTGATGGTTGCTGGCAGTCCAAAAAGCCACCCTTGTGCTGGGCTTCACCGAAAGCAGTGACCAGCTGGAGAAGGGAGGGCATTCTGCCCTTCGGCTCTGCTCAGACCACACCTGCAGCACTGCCTTCAGTTCTGGGGACCCCAGCACAAGGAGGACCTGGAGCTGCTGGAGAGGTCCAGAGGAGGCTGTGAAGATAATGAGAGGGCTGCAGAACCTCCCCTGTGGGGCCAGGCTGGGAGAGTTGGGGCTCTTAAGCCTGGAAAGCTGCAGGGAGAGCCCAGAGCAGCGTTGCAGTGCCTAAAGGGGCTGCAGGAGAGCTGGGGAGGGACTTTGGACAAGGGCTGGAAGTGCCAGGACAAGGGACAATGGCTTTGAGCTTGGAGAGGGGAGAGGGAGAGTGGAGAGAAGGAAGAAATTGTTGAGAGTGAGGGTGGGGAGAGACTGGCACAGGCTGCTCAGGGGGGCTGTGGCTGCCTCCTGCCTGGGGGGGCTGAAGGCCAGGCTGGATGAGCTCCATAGTAGCCTGTGCCGGTGGGAGGTGTCGCGTTCGACTCCTTAGATCCTGCTCTTAATCCCTGGGCCTTGCTCCTGGTCAGTTCCCCACTCGAGCGCGCTCTTCGCTTTCATTCCCACTCTCCCGGTTTCAGACCAGGTCATTAGATCCTTCTTCAGCCTGGAAATTCCTAACTCCGTGCTTCCGACACCGGCGGAAGGGCAGCGGCAGCGTGCCCGGCGGGCCACGGGGGTCGCCAGTCTGGACCGCGGCAGCGCAGCGGCTCGGGCAGCGTCGGTGACGGAGGCGCTGGAGGAGGGTCACAGCTGTCCCGGAGGCCGCCGCCGGCAGTTGCCTCCGCGACTCCCCGGCGTCGCCGCCAGGAGCCGCCCCAGGGCCGCTGAGCTCCGGGGTCCCGCGCGGCGCTGACGTCAGCAGGGNTCGGCGCTTGCGCGGGCGGCGGCATGGGGAGCCCGGCGGCGGCGGGCGGCTGGGGCGCGGCTCCCGCCAAGCGCGCGCGGCGCGAAGGCTCTCTGGAGGGGCCCTGCGGCCCTTGCGACCCGCGGCTGTGGGACACGGAGCGGCTCTGCCAGCACCTCCAGCGCTGCGGCGTGGCCGAGCCCGGTCTACTGCACCGCTTCCGAGGTAGCGCTGGGGCCTGGGGCCGGGAGCGGGGCCCGGGCGGCCCCTCCGGGCGGCCGAGCCCCACCGCTAACGTGTGCTTGCCTCCGCAGAGAGCGGAGTCACCGGGAGCATGCTGCTGGACCTGCCGGCCTGCGCCCTCGAGGTCACCCGCGTCTGGTGAGAGCCGCGCCCGGGCCGCGGGGTGGAAGGGCGGTGAAAGGTGGCCCCGGCAGCGCCCGTCCTCGGTGAGCCCCTGGGTCCGCCAGTGTGGCCAGCCCTAAGGTGTCGCCACCGCCGCCGCCGCGCTCGGGCAGGCTTCCTCCTCAGAAGCTGGAGGCTACTCCCCTGGGGGCTCCCCTGCCGTGAGCCCCCGCAGGGCCTGGGCGCCGCGGGAGCTGCTGCGGGTGGTGAGCCCTGAAGGGGAGGCCTCGACCCTTTGTCAGTGTGCCGTGGGGACAGGTGGGGTGGGCGGAATAGGCTCTGTGTGGCTGATGCTGAATCTCCAGAATAGTGCTCCAGTTCCTCGCCCCACGCCAGCGCAACTGCTGCCATCCCACGAAGATGCTCAGAGGTGCTGAACATGCTCCTTTCTTATCAGATTTTCACCAAGTTCTATAAATCACTTCTGGATGAAGAAAAGCTCAAGATGAGGCTGCAGTATGAGNACCTGTTCTAGTGGGGGGTGTTCCTGCCTATGGCAGGGGGGTTGGAACTGTCTGAGCTTTGAGGTCCCTTCCAACCTTACCATTCTATGATTCTATCCTGAGCACAGAAGCTAATGCCCAGTAGCATAAAAAGGGGAAAAAAAATTCCACTCATAAAGCTTTTGTGTAAATAGCACCAGCAGCACAGTAACCTCTTAGGTGTCAATAGGAACAGCTGTGTAAACTCCAGGGGCTTTGATGGGGACCTTCTTCCCAGCCTGGTTGAGGCTGCTCTCATCCCAGTATTTGATGTAGCAGGGGGGTGCTGGGCTGCCCAGGTTGGCTTCACCCTCCCCAGCACAGCTCCTGGTGTGGAAGTTTCTGCCTTGCCATGGTTACTGGGACCGTGGTGTGTGTTGTACCTCCTGTGGCAGGCTGGGCTGTCACAGAGAAGGAGGTTCTGCTGTGTGCCCTGCTGGGACACAGGCCTGTGGGTCAGTGCTGGGAGGAAGTTCTTTACAGTGAGGGTGGTGAGACACTGGCACAGGTTGCCCAGGGAGGTTGTGGCTGCTCCCTCCCTGGAGGTGTTCAAGGCCAGGTTGGACAAGGCCTTGAGTGACCTGTGCTAGTGGGAGGTGTCCCTGCCTGTGGCAGGGGGTTGGAACTGGATGTTCCTTGAGGTCCCTTCCAACCTTACCATTCTATGGGCTCAGTGGCCACCTTGAGCTGCCACAGCACTCTGGCCAAGTCTTGCTGCCAGCGTGGGAGAAGTCACCTGCTGCAAGGCTCTGAACTCTTAAAGCTTGCTCTCTTGAGGCACCTGGAGGATTGTTGCTGGCTGGAGGGAAGTGACAGGCCCCAAACCAGGGCAGTTCCTCTGGTGATTAAGACACTTTCTTGCCCTTCTGAAGCAGAGTATAAATGGATCCTGTTGCCCTGCCTGTCTGAAGGGCCCTCCCTGCCCCCCTGGTTTGCTCACATCCCTCTCCTGATGTGTGAACACCCTTGGTCACCAGATACTTTCTTCTGCTTTTTAGTTTGTGGCTGTTTTGCCTTTAGGCCTTTGCTAGCCCTGTATACCCTGCTCCCTCCAGATTTCTTTCTGCACCCAGGTGTTCCTCTCAGGCTGTTTGCTGCTGCTGTGGTTGGTGGACCTGAGGCCGTTTGGACTGTGGTTATCTGGCAGGCACACGCAAGTGAGGCTGCTGGGGGTGTTGGGTTCCTTGACCTGAGGGTTGGCTCCTCGGCTGAAAACCTGCCAGAAGCAGCCCTGTGCTGAGCCTGAAGGGACAGCTGGGACATCCTGGATGTGGTTGCAACTTGAGAAGGGTGAGTTGGAAGAGTAGGTGTGTCTGGGTGTGGCCGTGGGTAGATAAAGGAGAGCTGTGTGACTTCAGGTGACAAGGCAAGAGGGCTTGCGCTTCGGAGGAGGTAGAGTGCTGAGTCTTTAAACTACTTTTGGTTTTCTTGGAAGCAGGATTTTAACCACAGCTGTTTGAAGTGTGCAGGTGGGTGATGTGGTGAGGGAGGCAGCTAGAGGCTTCGGTCCTGCAGGGTAAGGTAATTGCAGTACCAAGCGGATGCTGGTTTTGGTTTAGAGGCTCTCGGGAGGCTGCCTGTGGCACCTTGCTGGCATCAAATACCTCTATAGAAAGATACGGCAGACACCTGTGGGTTGTCAGAACACTGTAGGTCATACTGTGAGCAGACAGGACAGGAGAGTAAGGGGGTCCCTCTAAGCTTGTGGTACAGGAGGTGGAGAGGAGTTGAGCAGAGCATGCAGTCAGCTGGGAACTTGCTTTTGTGAGATGTTTCCTTCAGTGAGATCTGACATCTAGTTTCTGTTAAGCTGTAAATGAGCTGGATGAGAAGGTGCCAGAACCTTTTGCTTGTCTCAGACATCTCAACTGGGCACTGTGCATGGTTCCTCTGCATCCTCTGCATGCTGTGTCCTGCCGCAGCTTCCGCACTTGCCGTGTGACAGGCCAGGGGTGAATGTGCATGTTTAGTTTGCTGTCATTCCTGGAGGTTTGGTGAGGAGAAGGGCCTGGAGGCAGTGTTGTGGTTTTCCCAGGTGTTCTGTTCCTGGAAGCTGATTTATGGAAGGATACCTCACAGCACTCAGTGCTGTAAGGAAAGGTGTATTTATGTTATGGTACTGGGTGACAGGGGGGATCACTCCACCAAACCCTGCACACCTGCACCTTCTGCAGGTAAGGTACTTGTGCTGTAAAATCACACCTGTACTCAGCAGTGGTCAGGCCATGTCTTGAGTCCTGTTCTGGGCCCCTCAACTCAAGAGAGATGTTGAGGTGCTGGAAGGTGTCCAGAGAAGGGCACCAAGGCTGGTGAGGGGCCTGGAGCACAGCCTTGTGAGGAGAGGCTGAGGGAGCTGGGAGTGTGTAGCCTGCAGAAGAGGAGGCTCAGAGGAGACCTTACTGCTGTCTACAGCTCCCTGAAGGGAGGTTGTAGCCAAGTGGGGTTGGGCTCTGCTTGAGGCACTTAGTGCCATGGGTTAGTTAATTAGAAGGCTTAGGTAATAGGTTGGACTCGATAATCTTAGAGGTCTTTTCCAACCTGTGTGATTCTGTGAGTCTGTGATATTCAGTACGTGGGTAGGGTTAGTACAATGAGTTCTAGGAATGGGTGGAGTTGTTACCATCAGCTCCTGGGACTCCTTTCCATAAGGTCCTGCCTCTTCACGCGTGCTCATTGCCACCTGGTGGTTGTCCTTTGGGGTCTTGCTGATGAAGGCTTTGACGACTTCCTCACTTGTCCTTTTTTACCTTTTGTGCATCTGGCACCAATTGTGGGTCACATTCTTGGCCAAAGTTTCTGATGTTCTCATCCTTGAATACAGTACTCCTCCATGGGAGTGTCTCTGGGCCTGCTCAAACTTAAGCCACCTTTCTTTGTGTACGCCTTATTGACCATGCCTCACACGGTTGCTGGTTACCTGGGTTGCTACATTCTGTATTTTCTATCCCCCTTTTCCCATATCAAAGCAGGAGTTTTGTGTGGTGTGCAGCTTGCCATGTGCTTACTGCAGGCAATGGGCAGGGCTGTCTGGCTGACCTTGCTAGTTCCTAACGGGGACAGGGCAGAGGTTCTCTCGTTCTCCTCACCTGTGGCATGAGGGAGGGTGCAGGTGAAGTAGGGAGAGGTGATGGGGAGAAGCAGGGAAGCATCTTTAAAGGTCCCTTCCAACCCAAACCATTCTAAATGTCAGCTCTCAATCTTTGAGAGGCAGCAGAAACATCAGAATCACAGAGACATCCAGGTTGGGAAGGACCCTCAGGATCACCAAGCCCAGCCTAGAACCCTACTCTACAAGATTCACCTTAAACCATAGCCCCAAGCACCACATCCAAACCACCCTTAAACACACCCAGGGTGGATGACTCCACCACCTCCATGGGCAGCTCATTCCAGTCCCTGACCACTCTCTCCCTGAAAAACTTTTTCCCAATGTCCAATCCTTATAGTAGACCTTATAGTAGCCTTCCAGTATCTGAAGGGGGCCTACAGGAGGGCTGGGGAGGAACTATTGACAAGGTCTTGCAATGACAGGACAAAGAGCAATAGGTTTGAACTGGTAGAGGGGAGATTGAAACTGGATGTTAGGAAGAAGTTGTTTGCAGTGAGGGTGGTGAGACACTGGCACAGGTTGCCCAGGGAGGTTGTGAAGCACAGAATCACCCAACGTGATCAAAGATCACATTGGGTGATTCTGTGCTCCACAACCTCCCTAGAGGTGTTCAAGGCCAGGCTGGATGAGGCCTTGAGTGACCTGTACCTAGTGAGAGGTGTCCCTGCCTATGGCAGGGGGTTGGAACTGTCTGAGCTTTGAGGTCCCTTCCAACCTTACCATTCTATGATAATCTAAACCTCCCCAGCTTCAGCTTGAGGCCATTCCCCCTTGTTCTGTCTCCAATTGCCAGTGAGAAGAGCCCAGCAGCAGCCTCTCCACAACGTCCCTTCAGGTAGCTGCACACAGCAATGAGGTCTCCCCTCAGCCTCCTCTTCCTCACACTAACCATCCACAGCTCCCTCAGTCCCTCCTCATAAGGTTTATTCTCCAGGCCCTCCCTAGCTTCCTTGCCCTCGTCTGCACTGGCTCCAGCATCCACATCTCTCTGGTATTGTGGTGCCCAGAACTGAACACAACACTGGAGATGTGGCCTCACCGCAGCTGAGTAGCAGGGGCCAATCCTCTCCCTGCTCCTGCAGTGCTGTGGCTGCAGGAGCTCTGCCTGCAGAGCACTGCACAGCCACACAGGCAGCACCCGACTTGTGTGCAGCCTGCTGGCTGCTGTGGGCTGGCCGCTGAGACACCAGGTGAAAAAACCTCCTGCCGAGGTTTGCTGTTAGAAAGAGGGTAGGGAGCTCTGTGGTGTGATCTTGAGGTGGGCAGGCACGGCAGGACTGTGCTGACAGCCTGCTTTGTTTCCTGGAGGCTGAGCCCAAAGGGTTGATGGAGGCAGGGCAAGACAAGAGGACTTCTTGCTCTATCCTTTTGCTCTTCTCTCACCTGATGGAGCACTAAACCATCCAGGGGTGACTCCAGCAGATACACAGTGAGGAGGGCTGGGTTTAATTCAGCCCTGCTGGAGGTGAGTTCCAGGAGCAAAGCTGTGGTTGTTCAGTCTGGAGAAGAGGAGGTTGAGGCCAGACCTCATTGCCCTCTACAGCTCCCTGAAAGGAGATTGCAGTGAGGTGGGGGTTGGGCTCTGCTCCCTAGGGTCAGGTGATAGGAGAGGAAATGGCCTAAAATTGCTCCGGGAAGATTTAGGTTGGAGATGTGGAAAGATTTCTTTGCTGCAAGAGTGGTCAGGGCTTGGAACAGGCTTCCCGGGGAGGTGGTGGAGTCCCCATCCCCGGAGGGGTTCAGTAAGTCTGTGGATTATGCCCTGCATGATTTAGGGGTAATGGTAGTTGGGTCACAGTCGGACTCGGTGATCATAGAGGACTTTTCCACGCTTGATACCTCTATGATTAGGCTGTGCTCTTTGTGGACAGTGTTTGCTTGCTGTGCTGGTTTGGGCTGGGAGTTAATTTTCTACCCAGTAGCTGATGTGGGGCCGTGTTTTGGATTCGTGCTTCAGGGGTGCTTTAGTCACTGTCAAGCAGCACTTTCTGCTCCTCACCCCACCAGTGAGCAGCCCCTGTATGTTCCAGGCCGTGTGACACCGTGCTCAGCATACGGAGCAGGGGATTAAGAGGCAGTGGGAGGAGGTTTGGAGTTGCAGCGTTTGTCCTCCCGAGTAACCGCCGCAGGTGAGGCAGCTCTGCTCTCCTGGAGGTGGCTGAACGCCTGCTGCTGCGAAGTGATCGGTTCCTGCTTGTGCCTAGCTTGCAGACGTGGCTTTTGCTGTGCCTCTTAAGCTCTCAGCTCAGCTGGGGTGGTTTGAAAAAAGAGACTGATACTCCCCACTGCCAGAAACCATGGACTTAGGGCATTTTGGTGACTTTGGGGCATTACCATCCTGGACAGGGGATTCTGAGTGGCTCTCCTGCTTCTGAGCTCCCAAACCTGCAGGGGTCTCTGGCTTGGCTGTGGTGTTTCTGGACAGTATTTTCCCTTTCCCTTTCTTTTATATATACACTGATGTAACCTGATGCTTTTGTAGTGGAGGAGTAAATGGTCTGTGTAACTCAACTAGAAAAAACTCCCTGCCCTTTTTTTCCTCCCTGTCTTATCTCTTGGTAAGAGGGGAGGGAGGAGGTGGGTAGGGGAAGGGATGAAGTGCTAAAGCCATGACATCAGTCCAGGAGTTTCCTCACTCTTACCCTTCTGGTTCTCTCCCCTGTCCCACCAGTGGGCTGTGGGTGAGCAGCTGCGTGGGGCTGAGCTGCTGGCTGGGGTTAAGCCATGGCACAGGGCAGGTGTGAGATCAGCTGTGCTGTCCTGGCTCTGCTCTGCCTGGTGTTACAGGGGTTGGGTACCAGACGCCTTCCTCCTATCTACCTGCTTGGCTTCTGATTAATTTTCAGAGCATCACAGAATGCCAGGGGTTGGAAGGGACCAGAGATCATCCAGTCCAACCCCCCTGCAAAGCAGGACCACTTAGGGCAGGGCACACAGAAACACATCCAGAAGGTCTCGAATGTCTCCAAGGAAGGAGACTCCACAGCCTCTCTGGGCAGCCTGCTCCAGGCCTCCAGCACCCTCACACCAACGAAGTTTCTCCTCATGCTGAGATGAAATTTCCTGTGATTGAGTTTACATCCACTGCCCTCTCCTGTCACTGAGCATCACTGCAAGGAGCCTGGCTCCAGCTTCCTGACAGCTACCCCTCAGGTGCTTGTGGACACTGATCAGGTCCTCTCTCAGTCTTCTCCTCTCCAGACTAACCAGCCCCAGGGCTCTCAACCTACCCTCCTAAGAGATGCTCCAGTCCCTTCAGCATTTCTCCTTTCTCCACATTCCTGCATTTTTGGGGCACTTTAAAGTATAACCCAGTGCTTCACAGCAGCAAGCTGTGTGGTGTCCTCTGCAGGGCTGTCCCCTGGCACTGTCACACAGCCCTGTGTGACCCAGAGAGCCTTTTGGGGCAGCTGTTCCCTGAGGCCTGTCGTGGCTGGGTGGTGCTGCTGCTCCCCCTCTTGCAGCACTGCAGGTTGCTCAGCAGGCAGGTCCCTGCTGTGTGACTGTTGCTGGCATGCTTGGAAGGCCTCAGCTGCAGTGCAGACCCTGGGGGTCATCTCTACAGCAGCTTTTTTAGGTTGTGCTGATGCAAGAATGCTCCAGTCCAGGGGTGGTTCTGCATGCTAGGCAAGTGTTCTAGATTCATAGAATCACTTAGGTTGGAAAAGTCCTTCAAGATCATCAAGTCCAACCATTAACCCTGCTCTGCCAATTCCACCACTAAGCTATATCCCCAAGCACCAGATCTCCAGAACTTCTGAACACCTCCAGGGATGGTGACTCCACCAGCTCCCTGGGCAGCCTTTGCCAGTGCCTGAGAACCCTTTCACTGATTTTTTTTTTTTTTTTTTTTTAGTCTAATGTCCAGCCTAAACCCCTGGTGCAGCTTGAGACCATTCTCTCACTTGTTACTTGGGAGCAGAGCCCAACCCTAGCTCACTGCAGCCTCCTTTCAGGGAGCTGTAGAGCTCAGTGAGGTCTCCCCTCAACCTCCTCAGGACTAACCACCCCCAGCTCCCTCAGCTGCTCCTCCCCATCCCTGTTCTCCAGACCCTTCCTCAGCTTTGTTGTCCTGCTTTGGACCCACTCCACCCTCTCAGTGTCCTTCTTGGAGTGAGGGGCCCAAAACTGAACCCAGGACTCAAGGTGTGGCCTCATCAGTGCCCAGTATGGGGCCATGATCACCTCCTTTCTCCTGCTGCCCACACCATTGCTGATCCAGGCCAGGCTGCTGGTGCCCTTCTTGGCCACCTGGGCACAGCCTGGCTGCTGTTCAGCTGCTGTCAGCCAGCACCCTCAGGTCCTTTCCTAATCGGCAGTTTCCAGCCACTCTGCCCCCAGCCTACAGTCTTTGTGGGGTGGTTGTGACTCAAGTGCAGGACCCAGCACTGGGCCTTGTTGAACCTCATACAGTTGGCCTCAGCCCATGGATCCAGCCTGGCCAGGTCCCTTTGCAGAGCCTCCCTACCCTCCAGCAGATCAACTCAACTTGTTGCCTGCCAGCTTACTGAGGGTACTCTCTATCTCATCATCAAGATGACTGAAAAAGATGTTAAACAGAAGTGGTGAGCCCTGAGGAGCACCCCTTGTGAGCAGCCACCCCCTGGGTTTCACTCCATTCCCACTGCTCTGGGCCTGGCCATGCCCCAATGCCCTACCCAGCAGTGCCCATCCAGGCCTAGGGCAGCCAGTTTTGACATGAGGATGCTGTGGGCAGCTGTGCCAAAGGCTTTACTGAAGCCCAGGTACAGCACACCCACAGCCTGTCCCTCAGCCACTAACAGGTCACCCTGGCATGGAAGGTCAGGACCTGCCCCTCGTGAGGCCATGCTGGCAGACCCTGACCTCCTGCTTGTCCTGAGTCTGCTCTGCTATGGCACTCAAGGTGACCTGCTCCATGTCCTTCCCTGGCACTCAGGTCAGGCTGACAGCTCTGGAGTTCTCTGGGTCCTCCTTCAGCCCTCCTTGCAGATGGGCATCATTTGCTCCCCCAGTCTGCTGGGGCCTCCCCATCGAGCCAGGAGTGCTGGAGAGTGGCTTGGGGGAGCACTTCTGCCAGCTCCTGCAGCACTCTTGGGTGTAGCCCACCCAGCCCCACGGGCCTGTGTGTGTCTGGGAGGTTCAGCAGCTCTCTCACCATTTCCTCTTGGACTGTGGAGGTCTCATTCTACCCCCTCTCAGCCCTGTCTCCCAGCTCAGGGTCTGCTCTCTGGGGAACAAGGAGTTCTGCTGAAGACTGAGGCAAGGAAGGCATTGAGCACCTCAGCCTTGCCCTCATCCTTTCTCATTCTGGTTCTCCTTGCAACCAGCAGAGGAAGGAGATTCTCCCTCCTCCTCCTCCTGCTGTTGGTGTTTATGGAAACGTTTGACTACCAGCAGCAGCCAGGCTGAGCTCCAGTCAGCTTTGGCCAGCTCCCTGCACAGTCTCACTGCATCTTTGCAGCCCTCCTGAGTGGCTCTGGCACCTCTTCCAAGGGCCACCAAGCCTCCTGTTGTTTCCAAGCTCCAGACAGCTCTCTCCACTCAGCCAGGCCCCATCCTTACCAGCTGTACACCTGGAGACAGCCTGCTCCTGCACTTCTGAAGCTTCCTTCTTGGACAGTGCTCAGCCTTCCTGCACTCTTTACCTTTCAGGACCTTCCCAGGAGACTTTGTCAGTCAGTCTCATGAACAAGTGGAAATCTGCCCTCTGTAAGTCCCAAGGTGCCAGTTTTACTTTCCTCCTCAAAGACTGAAAATTGTTTCATGATTGCTGTGCCCTAGGTGGCCTCCAACCATTCCTTCCCCCACAAGTCCTTTCCTGTTGCCCAGCAACAGGTCACAGATGGTACCTCCCCTAGCTGCCTCCCTCCCCAGCTGTGTTCCACACCCCAGCAACCTCTGGCACTGTTTGCTCTCTGTTGTGTTGCATTTGCAGCACCCATCTGTGAAGTTGAAGTTCCCCATGGCAGGGGGGCAGTGGCTGTGAAACCTCTCCCAGCTGCTTACAGAGTCTTTCATCCACCTCTTTGCCCTGGCTGGGTGGTCTGTAACCGACTCCCACCAGGAGAGCAGCCTTGTTGGCTTTCCCCTGGTTCTTGCCCACAGGGCCTCAACCCTGCCATCACTTTCCTTCAGCTGTACACCTGCAGATGTCTCCCTGATAGAGATGAGCCACCCCAGTGCCTCTTCTTGCTGTCCATCCCTTACAGCACTCCAGTTGTGTGAGTCAGCCCCCAGGGATCTGTGGGTGCTGCCCATGCTGTGTGCAGTGCTGTGGGTGCTGCTGCCTGCCACCGTCTTGGAGGGGAAGCCCCAATTCCTGCCTGCCTGTTCTCAACTGCTTCCATGGTTACTAACCTATTGCTGAGCCCTGCTGCATCACCATCCCCCACCTCCACTGAGACACAGGCTCCTTCCTAGCAAGCCCAGTTTCATCCCCATCCCTCTTCCAATCTAGTTTAAAACATTTTCCCTGAGCCCTGCTGATTCTTGTCCCAGGATCCTTTTCCCTCCAGGAGACAAGGTTACCCCATCTGGTGCTAGCAGGCCTGGTGTCCTACAGGCCAAGCTGTGCTCAAAGAACCCAAAGTCCTGCTGGTAACAGCAGGCTCAGAGCTTGGAATTCATGTGCTGACTCCTGTCTAAACCCTCATCGCTCCCTGCTGGGGTAGAGGAGAGCACTGATGCGCTGCTCATCCCTCCACCAGCTGTCCCCAGGTCCTCAAGTCTCTCTCCTTTGGATTCCCTAAGTTCATCTCTGCCTACCTGAACGATTATTAACAGGCAGTAGGTGAACTAGAGTGGGAAATTTTGGTGTCCTTAGCCCTGGCCCCAGGGAGGCAGCAGGCTCCTGAGGAGTGGGTCTGGTGTGCAGGGAGAGCTTTCTGCTGCCTTCAGAAGTGAGCCACTTGTGACCAGGCCTTCTGGTCTTCCCTGGGGGTGTTTGGTAGGAGGTGTGGTCTGACACCCTTGGCAACACCTCCAAGCTAGGTGGACCTTTGTCCCTGTCACCCTCTGATTCCCCCTGCAGAGCTGTTCTGCAGGGTGGCTGGGGAGGTGTGGAAGCTCCTGGGGTGGCTAAGTGCCTGCAGGTGCTTGTCACTCCTGCTCCCTCTCCTCCACATCCCTGTTCAGCAGGTTGAAGAGAGGATTGGGAGCCTTCTGTGTCCTGAGCTCTGACTGACTCTTGGGCCCTTTATGAGGAAGGTAAGGGCTCGCTCCACCAATCTCTCCCTTTCACACCCCTCAACCTTTCTGCTTCCTCGATCAGCTCAGCCAGCAGGATGAGGTTGTTCACCTGGTGGCACTGCACACAGGGTTGTCTTTGGCACCCTCCGTTAGGAGGGCACCTCCTGCAGCTGAACACCTGCATGTTTGCCTGGGGCAGCTCCCTTTGGGTACTGATCTTCACATCAGCAGAAAGGTCATGATACCTGCTACAAGTTGGCACCTGCACTGAAATGTCCTTTTTGGCCAGGCCCCTCTGAGTGTGTACCTCAGAACTTCACAGGGCTTGCCTGCCTAGCAGCACTGGACTCAGCTTTCATGGCTTGAGAGAGACCTTCTCCAGAAGTGAACATAGATGGCTGGAAGCAGACTGCTTCTGGCTTTGCTATCCCTCAGCTGTTCCTGGAAGTGGTGATGGAGGTGCTTGGTTGCCAGGTCAAGTGCTGGTCCTGCCTGAGCCAGCCATACCTGTGGTCATTTGCTGTGGGCAGCAGCTGAATGTCCCCAGGATGGACCTCAAAGTGCAGTGCAGTTGCTTTTTGTGGGAGCGTCGGATGGGTGTGTACAACCTCTAGTCTGCTGACTGCAGGAGAGTTCCTTGGCTCTTCCACTGTGCCAGGGCTCTTAGCAGAGGGCAGGAAGGACAGGCAGAGGCAGGGAGTCCTCCTCTTGTCCCCAGTGTTTGCTGCTCCCCATTACCCTGCAGTGTGTGCCCTCAGGAATGACTTAGGGAGTGATGCTCACAGCACTCAGAGTGCTTTTGGGGGTACCAGGTGACAGGAGGGGATTGCTCCTCCAAAACCCTGCACACCTGCACCTTGCTCAGGTGAGGCACTTGTGCTACAAGCTCATACAAATTCAGTATGTGGGTAGGGTTAGTACAATTAGTTCTAGGAATGGGTGGAGCTCTTACCATCAGCTCCTGACTCTTCCCACATGCTCGTTGCCACCTGGTCGTTGTCCTTTGGCATCTTGCTGATGAAGGCTTTGACGTCTTCCTCACTTGTCCTCTTTACCTTTTGTCCATCTGGCACCAGTTGTGGGTCACATTCATGTTCTCATCTTTGAATGCAGTACTCCTATGTGNGACCATGCCTCACACAGTTACTGGTTACCTGTATTGCTACATTCTGTATTTTCTATCCCCCTTTTCCCATATCAGGATCTCCCCTGTAAGATCTGTGGGTTGTGGCTGTTCCCCTAGCCAGAGTTGCTGCAGGACCACACTGCTGTGCCCATCACCACTGCTGTGCCCATCACCTTGCTTGTGGGGCAGAGCAGCTAAAGACTTGTCATGATCTGTGGGCAGCCCAAGAGCTCCCTGGCAGGGGAAGGGGTGCTGAGTGCTTGAGACAACAAGCTGCTCAGCAGCAGCTCAGATCATAGAATCATAGAATGGTGAGGTTGGAAGGGACCTCAAGGATCATCCAGTTCCAACCCCCTGCCATAGGCAGGGACACCTCCCACTAGCACAGGTCACTCAAGGCCTCCTCCAACCTGGCCTTGAACACCTCCAGTGAGGTTGTGGAGCACAGAATCACCCAACATGATCAAAGATCAAAGATCACATTGGGTGATTCTGTGCTCCACAACCTCCCTGGGCAACCTGTGCCAGTGTCTCACCACCCTCACTGCAAACAACTTCCTCCTAACATCCACTTTCAATCTCCCCTCTGCCACTTCAAACCCATTGCCCCTTGTCCTGGCATTCCAAGCCCTTGTCAATAGTCCCTCTCCAGCCTTCCTGTAGCCCCCTTCAGATCCTGGAAGGCCACTCCAAGGTCTCCTGGAAGCCTTCTCTTCTCCAGGCTGCAGAGCCCCAACTCTCTCAGTCTGTCCTCAGAGCAGAGCTGCTGCAGCCCTCTCAGCATCTTGGTGGCCTCCTCTGGAGCCCCCAGCACAGGAAGGACATGGAACTGTTGGAACCAGTCCAGAACTGCACACAGGACTCCAGATGGGGTCTGAGGAGAGCAGAGTAAAGGGGGATGTGTGTGAGTTCAGTGCTTTGTGGACTGGAAATGCTGAAGGACTTGACAAGAATAGTGGAGATGCACCAAGCAATGTTTGTTTGCTGGAGCTGACATTTGATAGTGCTGCTTGCTGTGAAAGTTTAAATCCAAAGACTGGTACAAAGCTGATCTCAGGGTGGTTACCTGCTGGAGAATGTCAAAGCAAATCACTTGTCTGTGTTGAGATGTTTGCTGTCCTGCTAAGACTGAAGCTGTCCTGCAGGAGGAGGCTTGCAGGCAGTTAGCAGGGGTGGGTGTGATGCTGCCTTATCTCTGCCTCCAGCTTGCTCTGCCTGTGCCCTGCACAGCTTATCTGGATCTGCTGAAGGAAGCCTTTCAGATTGATTAAAACAGACAGCAAAACATCCTTGTGAAAGAGTAGAATCAGCTGGCAACCAAATTAGAGCATCTCCTAAATTCCAGTAGTTCTGCTGGTGGTGCTGCAATCAATTTACATAAAATTCAGGTTAATTTGGCCAAATTAAACTTCTTTGAATGAGTTGGTTGAGTGACAGAAATGTTTGTAAAGGTCATTGGAATGTTTTAGTTTAAGGAATTTTCCAGCCTTTAAACTGTCTGTTACTCAGGCACTGCATGTTGTCTTTCTGCAGAAGGGTAAAGATCTTCCCCTAAAAGAAACTGATGAAAACATGGTGGATTTCCTGCTGTATCTGCTTCTGGTTCTGTAGAAAGTGGGAGAAGCACTTCCACTGCCTTACAGAAAAACCTCTGCAGCTGTTTGTCCTCTTCTGTACTTGACTTAAGAATCATAGAATGGCAGGGGTTGGAAGGGACCTCTGGAGATCATCCAGTCCAAGCCCTCTGCCAGGACAGGCTCACCCCCAGCAGGGTGCACAGGACAGTGTCCAGCTGGGTTGGGAATGGCTGCAGCACTCCACAGGGCAGCCTGCTCCAGTGCTCCACCACCCTTGCATTAAAGAAGTTCCTCCTCGTGTCTAGATGGAACCTCTGACGTTCAGGTCTGTGCCCACTGCCCCTTGTCCTGTCACTGGGCACCACTGCACAAAGCCTGGTGCCATCTTCCTGACAGCCACCCTGTGAGTGTTGATCAGCACCGATGAGCTCCCCTCAGGCTGCTCTTCTGTTTCCAGAGCAGCAGCACAATGAACACAACTCAAACGTGGTTGCCTCTCTCTCCTGTGTCCCCCTGAGCAGGACACTTCCCGAGGGTTGCAGGGAGCAGACCCAGTGAGGACCAGGCTGGCTTCATGCCATGAGCTGCTGCAGCCTTCACCTTAAAATCCCAGCAGTGAGAAGGTGAACCAGAAAAGGGAGTCTGAACAAAACTGCTGGGAAACACCTCTGAGCCTGCAGAAAAGCAGCCAGAAAGCTCTCCCTGGAGAAGCCAGCTTGGGGCAGCTCCTTTCTGCCATCACATTTTATCCCCCATGATAAATGCTTTCAGCCTGTGTCTGAAGAAGCTGCAGAAATTGGGGTTTCTGTAAGACAGCAAATACAGGCCAGAGCCAGGTGGAACTGCAGAAGTAGTTCTGTGTTGCAAGCTGCAGAGTGCAACCTGTGGCAGACTTTGCTCTTAATGTCTGTGTTCCTTTCTAGCCTCCCAGCTGAGAGACTGAAGGTGCTGGATTGCCTGAACAAACTGAGGCAGCAGGACATGGATGTCATGAAGGTATGTGAACATCAGGAAGGTAGCACTAGTGCATGTTGTGTCAGAAGGAGACCACTCCAGGGCATTTCTGTCCATCTCTGCTCCCTGCCATGGCCTGGCAGTGCCAGCTGGTGCTGTGGTGGTGCCTTTGCAGAGCTGCAAACTGAGCCCTTCTCTCTTGAAGAACCAAGTGAAGCTGAATAATAGCTGAAATCATCAGCTAACAGCTTTCTGTGTGCACTGGTGGTTTTGAGAGATGGAATGAGCAGCTGAGCTGCGTGAAACGTGTTTGAGAAGCTTCCGGTCCACATCTCCTTGTGTGCAGACAACCCTTGGGTGGTTATTAGTTTAGCCCCAGGCCTGAGTTAACAGACTCCTCACTTGCAGTGTTTGCCCTGTCCCGCAGCTTCTCAGTGGTGTGTGTTGGTGTAAGGGGGGCAGGGCTGCAGGCAGTCTGCACATCTGCTCAAGCCCTGGCAGCTCTGTGGAGAGAACTCAGGAAAACCTCATTGCGAAGTTATTTGATCTGCTGCTTTGAGGCAAGGATTGGAGGTGTGTGTTTATCTTCACTGTGGTTACTCAGCTGTCTCCCAAAGCACACACTCAGGATGGTCAGGGAGTGTTTTCATGTCGCAGTCACCTTGGGGTTTGCATTTTATTTACTGACATTTCCCCTCTGCCAAATTTCACTGCACTTTGGAACCCACGGGCAGCGTGCAGGCAAACGCTGGGTGCCTCGGGTGTGCCTTGCAGTGTCCTCCTTTGGAAAAGCAGCTGGACAATGGCAGGAATTCTCTCCAGTGTTAAGGTTTGGAATGACACAGGTGCAGATAATGCCCTCTGAAACAGGCATCTTTGTCTTCCTTGATGTCATGCTTAGGTGATGCTCCACCCTAAATCTTGACGCTGAGCTGCCTGGCAGGAGAGAACAAAGCTGTGTCCCTCTCCCGTCTAAACCCGGAGCCTTCCAGATGCCCTTTAGTATGGTGCCTGTTTCTTTGCACAGCCAAATTCTAAAGGTTGATTCCCCTGTTGTTTGGCTTTTGTAGGTGTTTAACGACCCCATCCACGGGCACATTGAGATGCATCCCCTGCTGGTGCGCATCATCGACACGCCGCAGTTCCAGCGCCTGCGCTACATCAAGCAGCTGGGGGGCACTTACTTTGTGTTCCCGGGAGCCTCCCACAACCGCTTCGAGCACTCCATAGGGTAAGGTCCTCCTGATCTTCTCCTGCCTTTGGAGTTTGGCTCACTGACCTGCAGTGAGCCTTCTGTGAAATATGTTTCTGTGAAATATGTAAAACTGAGTGTCAAGAGGCTGGAGCCAGGCTCTGCTGGGTGATGCCAGAGGAGAGGACAGGGGCAGTGGTGGAAGCTGAGGTATAGGAAGCTCCATGGAAACATGAGGAGGAATATCTTCACTGCGAGGGTGGCACTGGAACAGGCTGCCCAGAGGAGATACTCAAAACCTTCCTGGATGTGTTCCTGTGGGATCTGGTGCAGGTGACCCTGCTCTGCAGGAGGGTTGGACTGGATGAGCTTTGGAGGTCCCTTTCAGCCCCTGACATTCTGTGATTCTGTGAGTGCCAGCCAAGGGGGTCATGGCCTTTGAGCACTGGTGAAAGCTGCTGAGGTGGTGTTCTGCTGTCTGCTGAGGTAGCCTTCTTGGTCTCTCAAATGTTCCTGGATACCCTGTCATAGAATCAGGGAATGGGGTTGGGTTGGAAGGGACCTTAAAGATCATCAAGTTCCAAGCCCTTGCCATAGGCAGGGACACCTCCCACCAGCACAGGTTGCTCAAGGCCTCATCCAGCCTGGCCTTGAACACCTCCAGGGAGGGACCATCCACAGCCTCCCTGGGCAACCTGTGCCAGTATCTCACCACCTTCCCAAGGATTTCTTCCTCATCTCCACTTTCAGTCTCCCCTCTCCCAGCTCAAAACCATTGTCCCTCGTCCTGGCACTCAGCCCTTTTCCAAAGTCCCTCTTCAGCTCTCCTGGAGCCCCTTCAGGTACCAGAAGGCTGCTCTGAGGTGTCCCTGCAGCCTTCTCTAGGCTGAGCAGCCCCACTGTCTCTGTGTGATTATGGGTTGTACTTTTGAACTTCATTTGATAAAGACAAGTAAAGAACCCACAAGGTGGATCAATGTCAGATTTCCTTCCCCTTGCCCTTTCTCTTCTAACAATAATATTAATCAAAAACTGCAAATGCAGAAACCCAGGAGGATGCTGGGGTTGCTGTAGGTGACTTGCCAGACAGTTGCAGTCCTCTTACATAACCCAGCACAGCCAAACCCCCATTGTAGCTGCAGTGTTTGTGTTCTAGCTGTGTGCTCTGTGCATTGCTGGCAGGTTGGCAGCTGTTAGCAGCAGTGCAGTAAACAGAAAAGGGCATTCCCAGGTTGCTGCTGGGTCACTTAGGCTCCACAGAGAAGCTGGTTGAAGACAAAATGAAGCTTGTTTTCAGGGTACATTCCACTGTGGAGAAATTAGTCAGTGCTTTCTGTTCAGATAATCTGCCCAGCCTGAAGTTGCCTTTGTTAGCACTGAAATACTGTGGAGTGTTTCTGGCCTCTGCCCCTGCTCCCTGACACCAACGAGATAGGAATGGCAGTTGCCAGAGGATTGAGTCACTGAGGCAGGCTGGAGTTGGTTGCATCTGGGAAAGCTGAAAAGGCAAAGAGTAATGCAGAGAAAGCTTTCAGAACAGGAGTCTGAAAA
Organism: Ramphastos sulfuratus; assembly: GCA_013399055.1. Taxonomy (NCBI): domain Eukaryota; kingdom Metazoa; phylum Chordata; class Aves; order Piciformes; family Ramphastidae; genus Ramphastos; species Ramphastos sulfuratus. The sequence goes on along the minus strand of WBNM01006551.1, from coordinate 15,121 downwards.
CTCCACTGGTATCAGCAACCTTTTCTTTGAAGCAGCTCAGTCAATCTCTGCAGGTGAACTTTGGAGAGTTCTCAACTTGTTCGTAGTTTCAAAGAAGTGGGCTTTGTGCTCACTGCTAAAGCACCAAACACTCAGATTTGGTCTGCCAGAAGACTCTACCTTGCCTTGTCTTGCTTTGAGATGTTCTTCAAGGGGCACTATTGAGGCAAGAAGAAGAGGAAATGGGTGCAGAGCTTGTAAACAGTTTCAGGAGTATGAGCCCTGTGTTGTCTCCTGCCGGCTTTGTGTCGTGGAGCAGGGAAATCAAAAGTCAAACCTCAGGTGAGCGAGGAGAGAAAGAGCTGTCATCAGTTATTGCTACAAGAGCAGTTTGAGAGAAGACCAAAATGCTTTGGTGGCTGCTGGGGACCTGTGCAGCTGCACTGCCTGCAAGGCTGTGAGAGCTTTGAGCTGGGTGCTGGGCACTGCTCTTCCCTCTCACAGCTACTCCAGGGCTGTGCTCTGGGATGTGCTGCAGGGTGCTGTGGTCCCCATGTGCTGGGCATGGTATCTCCTGCTAGTTTGCTGCCCACTGTGTTCCTGATTGTCATGGTTTGAGGGGTTCCAGGTTATCCCAGACTCCCTAAAATACTACAGAGACCAAGATCAGTCCCAGGGGCTGCACTGGTTGCCCCTGGATATCATCGTTATTCCATCCCATAGTCCTGCAAACACTTTAAGCAGCAAGGTCAATTCCTTCTCTTTTCCCCCTACCTTTCAGCTCTCCAAGTGCACTCTTATCTGGGTAACTATGGAGGAGGAGCCTGCAGCAGGCCACAGCTTTCAAGGCTGCAGGCTGCCACAGTGAATTTCAGCCTGATTGAGGCCAACTGGGAGACAGTGGCAGAGGGGAGAAAATGAGCACTGGGGTTTGGGTTTTGGTTTGCTTGGGGGGAAGGTTTTGGGTAAATTCTCATGTATCCTATATCTGTAGTAGGTGTTAAGGATTCATGCTGTACCAGTACAGGTTGGGAGGTGATCTGCTGGAGAGCAGCCTGTGGAGAGGGACCTGGGAGTGCTGGTGGAGAACATCCATGGCAAATGGGGCCCTGAGGTGTATTAAGCAGAGTGTGTCCAGCAGATCTAGGGAGGTTCTCCTCCTCCTCTACTCTGCCCTAGTGAGACCTCATTTTGAGTACTGCCTTCAGTTTTGGGCTCCCCAGTTTCAGAGGGACAGGGACCTGCTGGAGACAGTCCAAGGGAGGGCTGTGAGGATGCTGAGGGGACTGAGCACTGCCTGGTGAGGAGAGGCTGAGGGACCTGGGGCTGCTTAGTCTGCAGAGGAGAAGATTAAGAGCAGATTTAATCAATGTTTATAACTATCTGAGGGCTGGGGGTCAGGATGGGGTGGGACAGGCTCTGCTCACTGCTGCCTGGACAAGGAGCAATGGATGGAAGCTGCAGCACAGGAGGTTTCAGCTCAACACAAGGGGAACTTCTTGGCTGTAAGGGTCCCAGAGCCCTGGCACAGGCTGCCCAGAGAGGTTGTGGAGTCTCCTTCTCTGGAGCCTTTCAAGGCCTGTCTGGATGTGTTCCTGTGTGCCCTGAGCTAGATTGTCTGCTCCTGCTCTGGCAGGGGGTTGGACTGAATGAGCTCTTTGGGTCCTTTCCCACCCCTGACATCCTGTGAGTTGTGATCTTTTCCTGCACATTTTAAAATAAACCTCTCTGGTTTTCTTCTCCAATTCAGCAAGAGCATTGGTATTTTACTGACCTTTTTCCTTAGAAAAAGAGAAAAGTAAGATAATCTCAGTCCGTTCTGCTCTTACACAAAAAACTATGACACTGCATTTCTCCATCAGGTCAGGGTTTGGATATTTGTTGTGTGCTGCCTCTCAGACCATGGCTGAGACTTAGAGCAAGGCAGAGTAGATCATGGAATGGTAGGGGTTGGAAGTAACCTCTGGAGATTGAGTGCAATCCTCCCTGCCAAAACAGAGTCACCCAGGATAAATCACACAGGAATGTGTTCAGGAGGATCTTGAAAGTCCCCAGAGAAGGAGACTCCACAACCTCTCTGGGCAGCCTGCTCCAGGGCTCCAGCACCCTCACACCAAAGAAGTTTCTCCTCTTGCCTTCCAGTCTGTGTCTGTTGCTCCTTGTCCTGTCACAGGGCACCACCAGAGCCTGGCACCTTCACCCTGACACTCACCCCTCAGGTACTTACAGACTTTGATCTCAGGCTCCTTTAGACTAACCAGCTCCAGGTCTCAGTCTTCATCAGCCATGGTCCAGTCCCTTCATCATGCTCATAGCCTCTGATGGACACTCTGCAGTAGATCCCTGTCCCTCTTGAACTGGCAAGCCCAGAACTGGGCAGTGTACCCTAGCTGTGGTCTCAGCAGGGCTGAGCTGCCCTTTCCCTGCTCAGCCTAAATCCCTGCTGTGTCCACTTCCCTCTCTCTTTCCCTTCTCCACCAGGGTGGGCTACCTGGCAGGGTGCCTGGTGCGTGCGCTGAAGGAGAGGCAGCCGGAGCTGGATATAACCCAGCGAGACATCCTCTGCGTGGAGATCGCTGGGCTCTGCCATGACCTGGGTAAGCAGCACCTGGGGCCACACAGGGCTCTTTGCAGCCTGCCCTGGCTGGAAAGCAGGCTGTCAGGTCAGAGCCTGAGAGCTGTTTCAGGCTGCTTACTGCGTGGCCACCTTCTGAGTCAGGACTTAGCATACATCTGCAGAGGCAGCTCCACTTGCCCAACCTGCAGCCAGGCCTTTCCTTGGTTTAGAGCTCTGCCCTCAGGGGCTGAAGTGTCTGCTCACTTCGGTGATGTCCTCAGGTGTGATGGTTTGGGAGTTCCTTGCTCCTTCACACTTTATAAAATCCCCCAGACTAGACTCAGCCTGCTGGAAGTTAAGGACTGAAGCTCTATTTACAGCTCAGCACAATGTACAAGCAGAGATGAACACAACAGACAGGAATAGTTACAGACATATACAAGTTAAAGGTAATACAAAACCACAATCCCCCTCCCAGAAATCAGAGTCCCCAGGAGGGGCTCCCAACCACCCTTCCACCTTCTCACCCCTCTGCCTTATCCCAGGGTCTGCCTTACGTGCAAGGTGAGTTTGGAGGATGGGCAAGGGGGGTTAGAAGCAGAGTGGTGAGTTAGGTTAGCAGAGAGGCCAAGACCAAACCAGCAGCTGGAGAGACAGAGACTCTCTGTCTTATCTGTGTTTGTGTCCTTGATTTTATCCATCTCAGCAAGCCTCTGAGTGCAGCAGACCTCACCACTGTTTGCTTTTCACAGCCTATAACCTATTTTTTTTCATAAAAATATTCCAATGAACCTCAAACCAGCACATCAGGTCTCTTCCATGTTTCAGAGTGAGATGGAGTGGCCCTGCCAAAAGGAGTTAGGACTATTTCAGAACTGTTTCCTCAGGGCTGACACAGAGCCGCGAAGGTGCTCAGCGTGAGCACAGTGCTTGCCTGGGCTGTGCTAAGTGCAGTAGTACCTAAGGTGTCTTTTAGAGTATTGGGTATTGGTTGGAGCTGAGCCTTCCTCAGAGGAGATCACCATAGAATTATAGAACAGCTTATGCTGGAGGACACCTTAGAGCTCATCTACTCCTTCCCCCCAGCCATGAGCGGGGACAACTCTCACTGAGCTCAGGTTACTCAAGGCCCAATCCAACCTGGCTTTGAACATCTCCAGGGAGGAAGCATCCACAACTTCTCTGGACAATCCATTCCAGAGTCTTGCCAAGACTTTTCCTAAGATACAGTCTAAACCTATTCTCTTTCAATTTAAATCCATTTCCCATTGTCCTATTGAGGACACTCTTGTAAAAAGTCCCTCTGCAGCCTTCCTGTAGGATCCCTTCAGGTACTGGAAGGCAACTCTAAGGTCTCCCTGGAATCTTCTCTTCTCCCGGCTGAACACCTCCAGCTCCCTCTGCCTATCCTCATAGCAGGGATGTTCAGCCCCTGGATCATCTTTGTGGCTCGCTCTGGGCTTGTTCCAACGTGTCAAGATAAACCGAAGGGAATCCAGACCCTTAGCTTGCTTAAAATATTTTGGTTGACAACCATGCCTCAGATGAAACCTGTGTCATCTTTATTTTGAAGGTCATGGGCCCTTTTCACACATGTTTGATGGAAGATTCATTCCACTCACCCGTCCAGACCTGAACTGGAAGGTAGGTTTGTCACTGTCGAAGCAAAGGAGAAACCCAGGCACTTGAAAGGAAAGCTACTTCCTCTCTGAAGGCTGCAGTGCTTGTGGGAGCACAGTGCCCATCTGGCCTTTCTTAGTGCAGCATTTCACTGGCATAGTCATATAATCATAGAATGGGAAGGTTGGAAGGGACCTCAAGGATCAGCCAGTTCCAACCCCCTGCCATAGGCAGGGACACCTCCCACTAGCACAGGTCACTCAAGGACTTGTCCAACCTGGCCTTGAACACCTCCAGGGAGGGAGCAGCCACAACCTCCCTGGGCAACCTGTGCCAGTGTCTCACCACCCTCACTCCAAACAACTTCCTCCTAACATCCAGTCTAAATCTCCACTCTGCCAGTTCAAACCCATTGCCCCTTGTCCTGGCATTCCAAGCCCTTGTCAGTAGTCCCTCCCCAGCCTTCCTGGAGCCCCCTTCAGATCCTGCAAGGCCACTCCAAGCTCTCCTGGAAGCCTTCTCCTCTCCAGGCTGCAGAGCCCCAACTCTCTCAGCCTGTCCTCACAGCACAGCTGCTACAGCCCTCTCAGCATCTTGGTGGCCTCCTCTGCAATGGCTCCAACACTTCCATGTCCTTCCTGTGCTGGGGGCTCCAGAACTGCACACAGGACTGCAGCTGGGGTCTGAGGAGAGCAGAGCAAAGGGGCACAATCCCCTCCCTTGCCCTGCTGCCCACACTGCTCTTGCTGCAGCCCAGCACACAGTTGCTGTCTGGGCTGCACTCACACTGCAGCCTCATCTTGAGCTTTTCATCACCCCAGACCCCCAGGGCCTGTTCCTCAGGGCTGCTCTCAGCCATTCCCCACCCAGCCTGGAGTTGTGCTTGGGATTGTGCCTACCCAGGTGCAGGACCTTACACTTGGCCTTGTTGAATGTCCTGAGGTTGGCCTGGGCACAGCTCTGCAGCCTGTCCAGCTCCCTCTGGATGGATCCCTGCCCTCTAGCAAGTGACTGTGCCACACAGCTTGGTGCCATCTGCACACTTGCTGAGGCTGCACTGATTCCTCTGTCCATGGCACTGACAAAGATGTTAAACAGCACTGGTGCCAGCACTGACCAGGATGTTGTCTTCTGATCTTGTGATGATTTCCTTCTTGTCTCTGGCTTTGTCTGGGCCATGTCAGCTCCCTCAGCGTGACCCTGAGCAGATGCAGCCAAGCAGAGAGAGGCCTGGGGAGGAGTGAGAGGGGGCAGATGTTAGACAGCAGCACCTCCTCCCTGTAGGAGAGCTCCTGTGTTGGTCAGTGCCTGTGCTGTGACTCACCAGGGCTGCGCCGCTGGCTTGCTGCCAGCACTGTTGCTGACCCAAGTGTGCTGGGAGCTTCCTGCAGGATGTGTTTTACAGCTGCAAAGTTCCAGCTGGGAGCTTCCATTCCAGCTTATAGCTAGATTTGAAGGGCAGGATGTTTAATACAGTTTGTAGAATTCAGGCTTCCAGAAGCTGTGGAGGTTTCAGGGGCTGTTTGCTGTAAATGAAACATGGTGCAGCCCCTCGAGGCCTCTGCTTGTAGTCTCTCAGCACAGTAGAGCTGGTGAGCTTCTGCCCAGCAGAATTGGTGCTTTTGGCTTTTAGCAGGGTAGCTGTCCTGCTGCTGTTTGCTAGAACACAACATCAACAGCTGCCTGCTGCAGAGCCTCTTTCTGGACTCTGGACTGGGTTGGTTTCCTCTTTGGTTCCATAACGAATGGATAGAAAACTACCCAAGAGCTGCACTTGCACACCACTGAGCCCAAGTACTCTGCCAGGCAGTGCTGCTGAGTTAGGAGAAGGTTGGGATCCCACAGGAAAGATGTTTCAACTTTAATGCAACACGTGGGTGTTTTGTTACAGCATGAAATGGCTTCTGTTGAAATGTTTGAGCACCTGATCACTTCCAACAAGCTGGAGGAAGCCATGAAGTCCTATGGGCTTGTCCTGGAAGAAGATCTGAACTTCATCAAGGAGCAGATAGGAGGGCCTATAGATGAAACTGCTGCTGGGAAATTGGTGAGTCAGTCCTCTGCTTCTGTGCTTATCTCAATCAGTACCTTCAGGTTTACTGCAAGAGCAGAGAATTTTTGCTTTGCTGTGTGTTGTTGTTATTGACCCCATGAGAATGTCACAGGAATGCTGGCACAAGAGGTGCCAGGCAAGTGTATGCTGGCTGCTTGCAGCTTCCTGAGAAGTTCTTACTTCACAGTCTTCAGGTCACAGGGAAGTGTGGGAATGTTATTTGTATTTAGTGAACCTCACTGACTGGAGCTAGGTTGAGGGAACTCAGTTCTGAATGGAAAGTAAAATGGGCAGGGTAGGATAGCAGCCTGGTAGTGGAGGCCTGAAGGCAGTGGTAGTGGTGAATGGTGTTTTCAGGTGGCTGTATGAAGAAAACATGGAGAAAGTTGAGAGTAGCTTGTAATGATGGGTAGCAAAACTGGGAACTGGCAGGGATGAGACAAAGAGCAGTGCAGAGCATGGCCCAAGTGCCAGAGTTGCATCAGCTCTGCTAACAGGAGCAAAATGCTTGGGTTTATTGCAGTAACAAACAGGCAGGGATGGGACTTGAAGAAATGTGTTTCCTCATGTGATGGGTTGGGAGTTCCCTGCCCCCCCACACTTTGTAAAATGACCCAGACTAGAACTCAGTCGGCTGGAAGTTTAGATGAAGCTCTATTCACAGCTCAGCACAATATACAAGCAGAGATAGACACTATAGACAGGAATAGTTACAGACATAGACAAGTGAAAGGGAATACAGAAACACAACTCCCCTCCCAGAAATCAGAGACCCCAGGAGGGGCTCCCAACCACCCTTCCACCTTCTCCCCACCCCTACACCTTACCCCAAGGTTTGCCTTAGGCACAAGGTGAGTTTAGAGGATCAGCCAGGGGGGGTTAGAAGGAAAGTGGTTAGTGAGGTTACTCAGCAGAGAGGAGAAGCCAGAAGCTAGACCGAGACGCTGCGCCCCAGAGACTGACTCATCTTTGTTTTGAGTACTTAAACATCTCAGCAAGCCTATGAGTGAAGTAGACATCACCATTGTTTTCCTTTCACAGCCTGTAATAAAATTTTCTCTATTAAAATATTCCAATTAGCTCAAACCAGCACACCTGAAGAGGCAAGGAAGAAGAGGTTGTGACTGTTAATCCTTGCCAGTCTGTGAAGGAATCAAGTTCTCACTTGACAGTTGCTGTCATGTGTTCAAGGACAGCCACAGTGCTCCCAGAATTAAGAAGCCCTCAGTGGGAGATCTGTGATGACAGACTGGTCCTTGAGAGAATTTGTGTGTGGTCCCAAAGGAATCACCCACAAACGTTAGCACTTAGCCATCATCTGCCACTGCAGAGGGCTGTGGTTCTGCCATCTGTGCTCCAGCACCCTGGCAGGCAGCAGCTTGGCATAGTAGATTTCAGTCTGAGAGTCTTAGAGGTCTGCTTCAACCAGAACAGGAACTCAGGGGAAGAGGATGTTCCTTTGCAGGCTGCAAGCTATATGAGACTTCGGTTTTGGGCCTCTCACTCTGAGATGCTGGAGCATCTCCACAGAAGGGCAACAAACATGGGGAAGGGTCTGGGGAGAAGCAGCTGAGGGAGTTTAATCCTGAGGAGGCTGAGGGGAGACCTCTCTCCCTGAAAGGAGACTGCAGTGAGGTTGGGGGTGGGATCCTTCTCCCTAGGTGACAGGAGAGGCAATGGCCTGAAATTGTGCCAGGGGAGGGTTAGGTTGGAGATGAGGACAAATTTCTTCGCTGCAAGAGTGGTCAGGGATTGGCACAGGCTGCCCAGGGAGGTGGGGGAGTCCCCATCCCTGGAGGTGTTCCAGAACCCTGTGGCCATGGCACCTGGGGACAGGGCTTGGTGGCCATGGTGGTGCTGGGCTGAGAGTTGGACTGCATAATCCTAGAGGGCTTTGCCAACCCAAACAGTTCAGTGAGTCTAAGTAGCTTTTTACCCACTCCCACTCACTTGCAGACAGATTTGCTGCCTGCCACTCCCATTGGTCTTGCATCAGTCAGGTTCTTAATGTTTGTTTTTTCCCTGTTTGGATTCTCTGCCCATTTTCCATCAGGATAACAGGAGCAGGGATGCCACACATGATACCTGGCAGCCTTCTTGCCACCCTCCTGGTGTTAGGCTGCAGGATCTTCCACTGGCTGTAGCTTCTGCACTGGTGGTCGTGTAGGCTGCTCTGCTTACAGGGCATCTGTGCTGTGATGCCATCACACTGCAGGGCCTGGTGTGGACAGAGACAGTGACCTGGGCACTGTGCCATCAACAGAGCTGTGACCAGCACAGACTGTTTTGTGTGTCAGTGCTCTCCTGCTGCTTGCTCACTTTTCTGTGCCTGTTCCTGTTGGGTTGAATGCTGCTGTCATGGAGATGAGCTGAAAGCCTCAGCTGTTTGTAAACAGAGCTTCCTCTCTTCACAGCTTCTAGGCCACTTCGTGGCATTTTGTGGCTTAGTTTTTAGTTTAGAATCATTACATCTTCAAGAAAATAATGTTCATATACAATTACATCTTAGTGTTTTGGCACAGATTTGCTGTTGGCCTCATGGCTGAGTTGTCCTTTGTGGGTTAGAAGTTAAAGAAGCTGAGGGTCCAAGCCAGTTGTGTTCAAAATGTCCAAGGAATTGTTTATAAACTCTTCCCCAAAGCTGGGGAGTTGACAGCAGAAAACTGCAGGCCAGTGAAATGCTTGTGTATTTAAACAGTCCTCTGAGAGCTCACTGGTCCCAGCCTGGTCCCCTCTCTGTTGCTGTGCTGTTGTGGGTGGGGTTTTTTGGCATTTTGGAGCTGCAGGCCTTTGCTTTGGTCAAATGGAAAAGTAAAGACTTTTGTTCTTCCTGGTACTCTGGAGAGTTATCTGCCTGAAATGGAGTTTCTGATGCCTAACAGCTCTGAAAGTCTTTCACAGAACCACAGAAGAGTAGGGGTTGGAAGGGACCTTCAGAGTTCATCCAGTCCAAGCCACTTGCCAGAGCAGGGTCACCCAGGGCAGGTCACACAGAAACACATCCAGGCAGGCCTTGACAGCCTTCAGAGAAGGAGACTCCACAACCTCTCTGGGCAGCCTGCTCCAGGCCTCCAGCACCCTCACACTGAAGAAGTTTCTCCTCATGTTGAGGTGGAACCTCCTGGGGTCCAGTTTGTACCTCTTGTTCCTTGTCCTGTCACTGAGCACCACCAAACAGAGCCTGGCACCCTTATCCTGACCCCCACCCTTCAGATACTTACAGACATTGATCAGGTCCCCTCTCAGCCTTCTCTCCAGACTAACCAGCCCCAGAGCTCTCAGGCTCTCTCCACAGCAGAGATGCTCAAGTCCCCCACTCATCCTCATGGCTCTCTATTGGACTCTCTCCAGCAGGTCTCTGCCTCTCCTGAACTGGGGAGCCCAGAATTGGACACAGGATTGCAACTGTGGCTCACCAGGGCAGAGCAAAGGGGCAGAAGAGCCTCCCCAGCCCTGCTGCCACACTTGTCTTGCTGCCCCCCAGGCTGCCATTGGCTTCCTTGGCCCCAGGGCACATTGCTGCCCATGCAGGACTTGGTGCCCACAGCACTCCAAGGCCTTTCTCCATGGAGCTGCTTTCCAGCAGGACAACCCCAACCTGTACTGCTGCCTGCTGCTGTTCCTCCCCAGATGCAGGACTCTCCCTTGCCCTTTTTGCACTTGGTGAGGTTCCCCTCTGCCCATCTCTGCCCAGCTCTGCAGGTCTCACTGGATGGCAGCACAGCCTGGCAGGCGTCAGTCACCCATCCCAGCTTCATATCATCAGCAAACTGGCTGAAGGTCCACTCTGTCCCTTGGTCCACTCTGTCCCTCACCCAGGTCACTGGAAAGACACTGAACAGAAGGGAGCCAGTACTGATCCGTGGGGAGTAGCACTGCCCACAGGCCTCCAACTGGACTCAGTGCTGCTGATCACAGCACTCTGAGCTCCGAGGCAGTTTCCAGCTCAGCTTGCAGGGGTTAGGCTGCACCTGACCTCTTTGCTTGAGTTTACCAAGGAGGACATGGAAGTGTTGGAGCGGGTCCAGAGGAGAGCCACAAAGATGCTCAGAGGGCTGCAGCAGCTCTCCTATGAGGACAGGCTGAGAGAGTTGGGGCTCTGCAGCCTGGAGAGGAGAAAGCTTCCAGGAGACCTTGGAGCAGCCTTCCAGTATCTGAAGGGGGCTCCAGGAAGGCTGAGGAGGGACTATTGACAAGGTCTTGCAATGCCAGGACAAGGGGCAATGGGTTTGAAGTGTCAGAGGGGAGATTGAAAGTGGATGTTAGGAGGAAGTTGTTTGGAGTGAGGGTGGTGAGACACTGGCACAGGTTGCCCAGGGAGGTTGTGGCTGCTCCCTCCCTGGAGGTGTTCAAGGCCAGATTGGAGCAGGCTTTGAGTGACCTGTACTAGTGGGAGGTGTCCCTCCCAACCTTACCATTCTATGATGTTCTGGAGATGGCATCCAAAGCCCTGCTGGAATCAGCCTGAAGGCTTCCATTGTCTTTGTGTTCTTTCCTGCCTCAGTCTTGAATGCTTATCACAGGCAAACCCAAAGTCTCCCCACTGTCTTTTGAGCATTGTTCTGATGCTGTTGTGCACTTCAGTTTCTCATTGTCTCTGAGCTGTTTGTTTCTCCCCTGCTGTCAGTGGCCCTACCGAGGTCGGCAGAAGGAGAAGAGCTTCCTGTACGAGATAGTGGCCAACAAAACCAACGGCATCGATGTTGACAAGTGGGATTATTTTGCCAGGTATGGGTCTGATGGGTGGGTGAGGTTTTCCTTGAGAGCTGCTGCTGCTGAAACCATGCTGCTGGCTGTGCAGGTGCCAGCTTGGGTGGGTGACAGCAGCCTCTCTGTGCAATGTTTCCAGGGACTGCCACCACCTGGGGATCCAGAACAACTTTGATTACAAGCGGCTGCTGAAGTTCGTGCAGGTGTGTGAGGCAGGGAGCCAGAAGCACATCTGTGCCCGGGACAAGGTGAGCAGCACTCAGCAGCATGCTCAGAACAGGGGGCATGGTACAGCCTGCCTTGGGCAGCTGTCTCAGGTCTGCAGGGTGTGCTGGGCTGCCTGCAGGAAGCTTCCGTAGCCCAGGAGAGCTCTGAAAGCTTTCTCAGAGGCTTAGGGAAGGGAGGGGCAGAGCAAGCCTCTGTTGGAAAGAGCTTGTGGCAGCTCCTTCCAGGGAGACTTTGCCAAACCCTCAGCTGTACAAGAGGTGAATATGGCTGCTCTGCTTGGACCACACCTGCAGCACTGCCTCCAGTTCTGGGACCTCCAGCACAAGAAGGACATGGAAGTGTTGGGGAGGGCCCAGAGGAGACTACAAAGATGATCAGAGGCCTGTGGGGACAGGCTGGGAGAGTTGGGGATGTTGAGCCTGGAGAGGAGGCTCCAGGGAGAGCTCAGAGCAGCCTTGCAGTAGCTGATGGGGCTCCAGGAGAGCTGGGGAGGGACTTTGGACAAGGGCTGGCAGTGCCATGAGGGACAATGGCTTTGAGATGGAAAAGGGGAGATTGAGAGTGGAGACGAGGAAGAAATTGTTGAGCATGAGGATGGGGAGAACCTGGCACAAGTCGCCCATGGAGGCTGCCCCCTCCCTGGAGGTATTGAATGCCAAGGTGGATGAGGCCCTGAGCAACCTGTGCTGGTGGGAGGTGTCCCTGGGCATGGCAGGGGTTGGAAGTGGACAAGCTTTAAGATTCCTCCCAACACATTCTGTGATTCTATGATTTAGCAAGGGGCAGCACTAAGGGCAAAAGGTCCTCCTGTGCCCAGGCTCACCATCAGCTCTGCTCTCCCACGGCATCTTGAGTCTGAGCTGTTCAAAAGTAACCATTCTGCTCTGCCCTGCAAACACCAGGGACATCCTGGGTGCTTCCTTGATTCTTTCAGCTTTCCAGTTCAGGCAGTGCCAGCAGTAAAAGCTTGATTGGGTTTTCTTGTTTCAGGAGGCTGCCAACCTGTACGACATGTTCCACACGCGGCACTGGCTGCACCGGCGAGCCTACCAGCACAAGACTGGCAACATCATTGAAATCATGCAAGTATTCTGCTCTCCTCCTCTGGCTTTCCATGTATTCTTGACTGAAGCTCTCTGTGAGTCATGGCATATCCATGATAGGGTGTGACAGAGAGTCAAAGCCACTGGGCTGTGTAATCTAACTCCTGTGGCAAGGCTCAGTGCTTAGAGTTTCACAGAGGCTGTGATCAGCAGAAAAAAGAGAGGACAACAACAACAGCATCCTTCCAGGGGCAACTCAGTGAGAGGAAAATGGCTGAAGACCTGAAGAAGCATAGGGCCAGGCTGTGCCTGTGCTGTTTTAACTGCTGACAGCTGGAGTTGGATCTTTTATCTACAAGTTGGAGAGCACTTAGATCAGCTGCCTGGGTAACAGAGCAAGGCTCCTGACAGCCCTCTGGAGCTCAGCTGAGGCCCGGCTTTGCTTTCTGCTGATGCCACAGCAGGAACTGTTCAGGATCAACTCAACTGGCTGCCTGCACCTCTACCTCTGGTTAATGTCTGTAGAAACTTTCCCATGGCATTGTTCTTTTTGCTTTCATTGGAAAGCAGCAATGCTGCTGTCCCCAGGAACTCCTTCATCAGGATCTTGGCTGCTGAGATAAAGGCAGACAGAGCACTGCAGACTACAAGAGTGATTCCTGACTGCTTTCATGTCACAAACTTTAGCTTCCTGGTTCAGTGATCCTCTCAGACTCAAACTGGAAACACTAAACAGGAGCTGTGTGTGGAGTGAAAGAGCCAGAGAATGCAGTTCTTGGCTCACCACAGTTGCAGCAGCCTGTGAGCTGGGAGCGACTGCATGGTACAGGGCACTCTGCAGGGACTTGCTACTTAGAACAAGAGTTTTTCCCACCTGGAAACATCCCCTGTTCACAGTGCTTCCCCTTGGCAGCACTTTGTGTTCTCTCAGTTAACTCCAGGAGCAGTGAGGCTGTAGCAGGCCATGGAGATCTGTGAGGCAGCCTCTTTGCTGGTGAGTGGCCACGTCAGTGCTGGGCAGGGCTCTGCAGTCAGCTAAGCAACAAGTAACAGTGTAGCAGAACAAACTGGACTTACTCCTTCAGTGAAGGAAGGTTAAGGTTTGAGCTGAACCTGGGCTCAGGAACTGGAGAGGCTCTGTTGAAGTCTGCAATGACATCATGGAGATAGGATACTGCAGTGTGCTCAGGGGCTACTGTCTGCTGGAGATGCAGTTCACCTCCTGTCTGCTGTTAATCACACACTGCTGTGTTTCTTTTTTGACTCTTGGTGTTTCCAAACGATGCTGTTCCTAAGACTTCCTTTGTCTCAAACTAGGATTACAGAGGCCTTCCAAAAAGCAGATAAATACTTTAAAATAGAAGGCTCTGGAGGCAAACTGTACCAGATTTCTACAGCAATGGAGGACATGGAAGCCTACACTAAGCTAACAGGTATGAGCTCTCAGAACTCCTTTCTCTAAAGGACATGAGTGCCTGCTCAAATGCCCTTTCTGCAGCTGCTGCTACAGTGGGGCCCTGCCCATGACTAGGACCCTCAAATGCTACTTCTGTGCAGTGGTGATGGGGCAGACCTCGACCATCCTGTGTCTGTGCTCTCATCTTGCAGAGCAAACTTGCATTACTTTTCTGCTGAGAGAGAGAAGCAGCCCCAAATTCCTGTGTTCTGCAAATGCTCACAGTCAGATTATTGCAGGCAGTGCTGTCAGGAGGTTGTGCTTTGCCCTGGGTTTGTTGCCCCTGTCCCAGGTGAGCTGTAAGTCAGCTCTGGGTGATGCTGCAGCAGGTAGAGAAGCTCTGTGTGTCCATGTGTGGCAGAGTGAAGCTACTGCCAGGGCAGGTTTTGAAGGGCTATGACAGCTCTGATTCAGTTTGCTTCAGTTTTGCTGCCCTGCTTGCAGATGTGACAGAGGAAAACAATCCATGAACAGCTTAGTTTATTGCTGCAAGTTTCTGGTTGCTAGGATAGGAGCTTGTGACAAGGTTCTGATGGGGTCAGTATATAGCAGCCTGCTGGAAAGCATGCAGGGGAGCTGCAGGGTGATTGCTGAGTGAGGCAGGTGAGCTGAGACTCGTGGTGCTCAAGATTTGTGGTTTCTCAAGGTCTGGGCCAGTGCTGTGAAGAGGAAACACAGAGAAGCTCCTGAGTTCCTGGAGGCTCTGTTGTGCCCTCCCGTTTGGTAGTTCCACAACTTCTACCATGGTCATGGTTTTGTTCACCCCTCCTGGTCTTTGTGAGGCACAGCAGCATTCCCCTGCTTGCTAGATGCTGCAGCATGCCCAGCCAGCCTTGTGCAGCCCGGGGGTTGGCACTGGGTGAGGTTTCAGGTCCCTTCCAACCCAGCCCATTCTATGCGGTCAGTCCTCTGAGAGTCTCCCTCCTGAGCCAGCAGTTCTCCTTAATGCTTTGGCACATGCCTGCAAATGCCTTTGGCCGTGGCACTGCTTTGTGCCATGCTGAACCAGGCTGGATCTACCTTGGGCAGACAACATCTACCTGGAGATCCTGCACTCGAGCCGCCCGGAGCTGGAGGAGGCGCGAGGGATCCTGCGCAAGATCGAGCGCAGAGAGCTCTACAAGTTCCTGGGGGAGACTCGGCCCGAGACAGCCAGGACAGGCATGAAGGTAATGTCCAGGGGGGAAGGTGCTGGGGTCTGTGCCAAGCAAGATGTTCTCTGTGGCCACCTTTTTTTCTTCCTCTCCGTGTGGGTTTGACTTGGGGGGTGTCAAAGTCTGGAGAACAGAGCTGAACAGTATCTCTGTCCAGAGGAGCAAGACTGGTTCTTTTAGATGTCCCTGTTGTGAAATTAAGATGCCAACGAGACCAGATATCACCAAGAACTATTTATTAAAGGATAAAGTTGAACAAAACCGAGGGAAAGAGGGAAGGGGAAAGAGAGGGAACCACGGAGAAGAAGATTAAGAGCAGGG
>WBNM01006549.1:10413-24156 GCA_013399055.1 Ramphastos sulfuratus | reverse complement strand
AACGAAGAAATTCCGAAGTGTTAAATGATGTAAGGTTAGAGTGAAAAAAAAAAAAATGCAAGCAACAACAACAAAATAATAAAAAAGGGGGGGGGAAAAAAAAAAAAAAAAGAAGTGGAGAATTCTGAAGAATGTGGGAAAGATAAATAGGACTGATACTTTGTTTCATTGTCAGTAGCACTCTGGGGTTATTTGAAGCACTTATTTATGCACTGTAAGGAGAACAATACTGTAGAAGAAATGATTAAATACCAGCTCTCCGAGCAATAGACATCTCATTGTGGCAGGCCTAGACTCACCACTGGGTGGTTTTGATAAAGGCAATATGAGTTGATAACTGATACAGTTTGCCAGGGAGTCATCTGGGGATGCTGACAGCTACTATGCTTTAATAAAATCATTAGAATGTAAATGTTTTTATTGCGAAATAAAGAGCCTCCAGCAAAGTTGACACTATCGCTGCTCCCTCCACTGAATGAAAGCAGCGATTAGCATTCAAATGATATAATGATAGTCTGGTTATCTTTATTAAAATTTTTCAAATCGAGTCTTCATTTTGCATGATTGAGTTTTAAACAAATGCAATATTCAGTAGGCTGGCGAGCCAGCCTTGAACACTCTTGAAATAATTAAAGTCTGCCTTTTTTTTTTTTTTTTTTAGTTTTTTTTTTTCTTTAAACATGTGTTTCATAAGCAATGAATTGGATTTGCTATTTTAATGTGACAATATCTAGTTAGCTTTGCATAAAATGGGGATGTTATAGCATAATTATTGAAAGGGTACAACTTTTAAACATATGTTTCATAAAGCTGAATTCAATTTTCTGCGGTGTGACAATGCCAGTCAGCTACTGAAATAATATCAAAGAGTGACTTGATTGTTTAGATTAATTTCATGGACAATCTTGGCTTATCGTAATTGATGGTAAATGGCATGCTTTGTGGTTTTTATTTTCAAAGGAATACTCAGAATTCATTTCCCTTATTCCTCAGTTTGGGGTTCAAGTTTCTCAGCTGTAAGAAAACCAAGCAAATTGTTCAGATCCTGAGTTTCTGCACCGTACAATTTAATGTAAACTAACAGAGGTTTCGACCTACCCAAGCAGAAGCCTTCCAGAGGAGGGCCATGAAGATGCTCAGAGGGCTGCAGCAGCTCTGCTATGAGGACAGGCTGCGAGAGCTGGGGCTCTGCAGCCTGCAGAAGAGAAGGCTTCCAGGAGACCTTAGAGTAGCCTTCCAGGATCTGAAGGGTGCCTACAGGAAGGCTGTGGAGGGACTATTGACAAGGTCTTGCAAATGACAGGACAAGGGGCAATGGGTTTGAAGTGGCAGAAGGGAGATTGAAACTGCATGTTAAGAAGAAGTTGTTTGCAGTGAGGGTGGTGAGACACTGGCACAGGTTGCCCAGGGAGGTTGTGGCTGCTCCCTCCCTGGAGGTGTTCAAGGCCAGGTTGCATGAGAACTTGAGTGACCTGTACTAGTGGGAGGTGTCCCTGCTTATGGCAGGGAGTTGGAACCAGATGATCTTTGAGGTTCCTTCCAACCTTACTATTCAATGATTCTATGATTCTATAAGCTCCTGAAGAAAACTAAAGAACAAATTAACTCATCCAAGTCCATTAGATTGTGCTCTACATAGGATCAATCAATAATGGATAAATATTTATAAATCCCTTAGAACCTGATCTTCTTTTCAATACTTCTCTCAGTCTTGTTAACCTTGGTTAACCTTTCTTCTAGACTAACCAACCCTATAAAGCATAGTGTACTGCAGATACCAACAAACACACAGCATTGGCTTTGGCTGGGGTTTGGTTACAAAGAATCAAGAGAATCAATGATGATATAAATGTTCCTTAAAAAAATGTGTTCTTGAAATAGCTGTAGTATTGATTCCAGCCTGATACAGATTCAGAGTCAATTTGTAAAAATAAAAAAACAAACCCCAAAAACACATTAAAAATAAATCTAAATAGCTGCTAAACTTTTGTATCTGTGATTTGAGAAAGAAATTGTTGATAGTGTAAGTAGATTCTTAGTTTTTCACTAGCCTTTTACTACAATTACCTTTTGAGGATGTTCTAGACATTTTTGAAGATTCTAAAGACATTTTGCTACTTACATTTCACTGAAGAAGTGCCAGGGATTACCATCAAAAGGAGGAATATAAATACCTCTCTGGTAGTAAAGCTAACATGTGAGAAAACAGGAAGAGGGGGGAAAAAAAAAGAAAGTATCTTTTCAGCTCTCGTGTGTTAGGAAGCACTGGCACACAAAGCTGCGTTTTTGTGTTACTGGAAAAATAATTGTGGGGGGTTGGGGTTGTTTTCTTATTGCTTAACTGATTTGGGGGTTTAGGTTGATATATGAGTGGGTGTAAGAGAAAGAGACTTAACTGCAAAATTAGAGTTTGACACGTGTCAATATGATCTCATTACACTAATCTAAGTAAACAGGACCAGAATATCTTTAGCGGTAGCACCTGGAAGGGGACTGGTTCCAGTTGTGGTACCTCTATTCCTGTGTCTACCCAAAAGATGTGGTTTGCCATCCAAAAGAAACAGTTCAGGCTAGAGCATTCCTTACTCTGTGCACCAGATTTCAGAACAATTTATAGAGCGCCCTGCATCATCCTAAGAGATGATGCACTGCATTGTGCCTGGAGATTAATCCCTCCCAGAGAGGAAGAGCACTTTTCATGTCCGTTGTCAGTGCAGCCAGTCTGCTCCAAATGAGGGATATTGCAACTGTCTTTGAAACTAAGCTTCAACAAATGCCTTGTAGGCATTATTTAGAGTATTACCAGACTATTGAGCTGGAAGAAGAAAAGCTTTCCAGTTTATAGATACCTTCATTCCCATTCTTTTAATGACAGCTTGTAAAAGTGAGGGCAAGACAGTAGCAGATCTGTGTAAAAGCCATTTCAGCACAGATTCTGTTGAATGACCACTATGTTATTTACAAATCCTTTTGTGGTGTAACAATATCTTATCTTATGCTTTTTTCTGGTCATGTAATATGTTTTAAAATTCTTTCACTTTTTTTCTAAGCTAAACTAGATTTCTTTCTAAGCTAAACTAGATTTTTTTCCAGGCAGAAATTTTCTAGTCACAGGTAAATACAAGTGCACACTTGATACGTGGATTGGTCCTTTGGAATCAAAAGCCTAATTTAATTTTAATATGCAGTTTTGTAAAACAGGTCTAATCAGTGTCTCTGGTTCTACTCAAAGTCTGAGGGGTGAAAAAGAAAACAAAAAAAGTGGCTTTCCACTTTTAGTTATCCAGCTCATGTATTGCCTTATCAGTTCAGAGAGAAAATGCAGTGAGGAAGTGGCCCTGAATGGAACTGAAGGAAATCCTTGAGAACATTTATGAGACAGACTTCAGGTTCAGTTAAAGAGCTATAGCACATTCTGTTCTTATTGACAGGGGAGGAGTTTGCTCTTTTACTGAAATCAGCCCAGTAACACCTGCTTTAGGAAAGGATATAACCTGTATGTACTTTATACTGTGATACTTACGATCTGGACAGAAAAAAATGAATTCTGAAGTAAATGAAGAGCAGGTGAAGATGCTGATTTGGGTGGACATAGGCCTATAGAAGGTAGAAAAAAAAACCCCCAAAATATGAAAATACCCATGCACTCTCACAAAAACATCCTACTAAGGAAATTTACAGAGAAAAAAAGTACTCAAAACCAGGAAGGCTTCCACCCTCATAATGCATGTTTGTGCCTATTTGTATGTCCATTCTCTATGGCATGTCTCTATAGGGATATAATGACAGAAAAATGAAGAAAGAGGAAAACAAATTAATGTATCAATGTATCAATGGAGAGGACTACCTGAGTAAGAAAGTCTCTGGGAGCTGTGACTTCTAGGAGCCATACTTGGTTATGGTTTGCTCATTGGCACTGCACTTTGAAGTGGATACCACAACACTTTTAGAGCGAGCTCGTTTGGTTTCAAAGACCAAGTGGAAGGACAATTGCTGCTTCTGGATGGTAAGAGCAGTAGGAAATGAAGCTGATAAAAGTTTGCCACAGTAAAAACAAAAGGGGAAAAAGGGGAAAAATGGAAAAAAAGGAAAAAAAATTAAAAAGAAAAAAGGGAAAAAAAGAAAAAAATATAAAAAAGAAAGAAAAGAAAAGAAAAAAAGGGATAAAATCTTCCAGAGCAAAGAGCAAGATGGAGAGCAAGATTACTGTACAATTTCAAACCAAACCAAACCAAACCAAACCAACCAACCAACCAGACAAAAACCCAAACATGAAATGGTGAGAAGAATACACAAATATGGGAGAATGGAAAAGCAGTAGGAGGCAATTAAGACTCATTTTGAGCATTGGAAAGGTATTGGTCCTGTGCTACATTTCACAGTATTATCAGTAGCTCTGTGACAGAACTTGCATCATGAATATTCAGTCTCTCTTTAATAGATGGTATCAAACTCAGGGAGCACAGCACACAAACTGTGTGTGTTTCTCAGATGCTAACACATTCTGCACAAAGTTCAACAGCTGCTTTCACAACTGTGTGTTGAAAATGTGGCTGAACTGCTGGCTTAGTGATTCAAGTGTTTTGAAAACACTGCAGTACAGTTTTAGCTGCCATCTTCTCCCTCCTCCCCATATTCTTTCTTCTGGTTCACAGAAGGTTGTCAGACACACAAAATTCTCTGGACTTTAACTAACAGAATAAAATATCTAATATAAATTACCTTTGACTGCTGAAGGACTTTATTTACAGCTGCTCAGAGCTGCATCTGGAGAGTTTAGGTAGAGGCTACAGTAGAGGCTACAACTGCCAGATGGTGACCAGACTTACCCAATTAAAAATTTCTCTCATCCTGTGCCTGGGTTTGCACTGCTACTCCTCATATCATGGTAGCCAGTACCTCTATGGTCCAAAATAGTAAGTACTAAAATAGTAGCAATTTTGTCAGGTGAGCCAACACAGAGATCTGTAGGCTTGGCTCAGTTGGAAGATGCTCTTTGCTACAGTTTTTCAGGCTGTTCAAATTAATGATGTAGCTCTTGATCAGTTCCACTTGTTGACAGTTAAAGTCTAATCCTGGACTGCTTTCAAGGCAGTGGTATTTTTAAAAGAGTAATGAGGTTTGGCATAAGCGGCCAGAGAAGTGAAAAAGCAGAGAGAATGGGGGGGGAAGTTAAGTTTCTCAGGTACATATTTATGTCTCAATATGCCTCTCAAGAGTGAGGCTCATTGGCATGAGGAAATCAAAGCGTATTAAAATCCGAAAGCATCACTTGGTGAAATCTCTGCTACATATCAAACGATTAAAAAAACAACATCATTTATAATTTTAGCTGTGCTAAAGTACCTCATCTAGACTTAGATGTGTTTAGACTGCTTCCTTGTAGTTGGAGAAACAAATAACAACCCCAAGTTTTTCCAGAGCAGAGTTTAGGAAATGCAGAGATCTACAAAGTAAAAGTACAGATTCCTGTGAGATTTCTGGAAAACATTTGCTGTGCAACTAAAGAAATGGGTTTGAACTGGCAGAGGGGAGATTGAAAGTGGATGTTAGGAGGAAGTTGTTTGCAGTGAGGGTGGTGAGACACTGGCACAGGTTGCCCAGGGAGGTTGTGGCTGCTCCCTCCCTGGAGGTGTTCAAGGCCAGGTTGGATGAGGCCTTGAGTGACCTGTTCTAGTGGGAGGTGTCCCTGCCTATGGCAGGGGGTTGGAACTGGATGATCTGTGAGGTCCCTCCCAACCTTATCATTCTGTGGTTCTATGATTCTATAAAGAACTGGTCTCATCCAAAAAGCCTAGTTGTAATTAATGTTACTCCTGTTATGCTGATTAGGAAGGCTGACTCTTGTACTACACCACCAAGGTGGAAAGAGACCAATGTCCTCATTTTGTTGGATAGAGTTTCTTTTGCCTTCCTGACCTGCCCTTGGCACAGAGCAGGGACTGGGGAAATGCCAGCTTTATGCCAGCTCTCTACCCTCAGTTCTCTGAGGCCACTTGAGAACCACAAAATCCTCCCCTGCATCGCAATACCAATTCCTCTCAGGTGGAAAGGATAGGATAGGGAAGGGTTTATTTTTTTATACATCCATAGGTAATTTGGGAAAAGGCAAAGTGCACAGCTTTAATATGACTGCAAATCCCACGAGACATATCCAGTGCACTGCGGAGTAAAGTCAGGCTTCCAACCATTTTATGCTGCAAGACTAATTAAATAAATGTCTGCTGATGAGAATTGAAGCTATCTGGCCTCCTCTGAAAAGCCTGTATCATACTAGCCTGTTATGCCTTCATTCACACCATCTTTATGGATGCTTTGACTACAGTTTCATGGAGATGAGGCCCATAGCTTTGCTTTCATAGAATTATAGAATCATAGAATGGTAAGGTTGGAAGGGACCTCAAGGATCATCCAGTTCCAACCCCCTGCCATAGGCAGGGACACCTCCCACTAGCACAGGTCACTCAAGGCCTCGTCCAACCTGGCCTTGAATACCTCCAGAGAGGGAGCAGCCACAACCTCCCTGGGCAACCTGTGCCAGTGCCTCACCACCCTCACTGTAAAGAACTTCTTCCTGACATCCTTTGACCCTGAAGGACATGTAAATGCAAAATAAATCAATGTGAGATTCAGGGTGTGCCCCTCAGCAAGTTCCCTCACACCAGTTTGGAAGCTTCACCAAGTTTGACCAGGTATAGAACATCAGTACACAACTGCACTGGCTCTGCTAGAAAGTTAATGAATAGCCACACCATTAGCTTTGGTTTCTGAGATGTTTGTATGTGAAGGATTTAATAAGGGAACTCAGATGGGTCAGCTAAAGAAATAGTACAGTTCAGATGCCTCAGAAAGGCTAAATGAGTGCTTAATTCACTCTTCAGTCTTACTGTGCTTCTAGTTGCTTTCCAGCCTTGTCCTAAGGACTGGATATTAACATCCTCACCTCTTCTGCTCTTCTCTTACTCATGGTTTGTCAGGCATTAGGTTTGTTATTTTTCTTCCTTTGTATATAGGAGCACTTTCCTAGCAGCTGCTGCTTCTTAACATAAATTATATTTTTAAAAATCGTAACCCAGAGAGACAAAATGTAGAACTGGAAGGTTGCATTCAGAAAATGTGAACACCTATTAAATTTTATCTGAATCTGATTCAAGTCCAAGAATTTGGGGAGGTTTACAAAAATTACCTCTGAGCCAAGGTTTCAACTTCTGTAGCCAATTTGTCTATGACTTAACATGAAATTACTTCCTAAAAGCAGAGTTAATCACTGACATCATATTATGGTTTTTTAACCCAGGGAAGAGAGAGGAATGAGATATTCTTAGGAGGTCTAACTCTTTTTCTGCTTCTGTTGTTTTGAAGTGTAGCTTTTTGTTGTAGCCTGAATTTACTGCTTGTGATAACGTTTTGGTTTGCATGTTATATGTTGTCAGTTGCCCCAAAATATTTTTTTCCTCTTGTTTCTCCTTGCTCCCTGTTTCCCCAGCCTGTGGGAATGAAAATTTACTCCTGTGACCTGCAACCTGAGATTTAAGTATTATGGATAGTGATATAAAAGAGGAGCTCATTCTCTTTTATTCCTTCCAGCATGCAACCTCCATTTCTATCCCTTTGATAGCTAATTATCCAGATCCTCTGACTCTCTTCTTATGATCCCTTCTCCTTAATTTCACTGAGACTGCTCATGGAGCAAA
This sequence comes from Ramphastos sulfuratus, assembly GCA_013399055.1. Taxonomy (NCBI): domain Eukaryota; kingdom Metazoa; phylum Chordata; class Aves; order Piciformes; family Ramphastidae; genus Ramphastos; species Ramphastos sulfuratus. The sequence continues at coordinate 16,462 of WBNM01006549.1, read as the reverse complement.
ACAGAATTCTCCTAAACTGAGGAATGATCTCATAGAATCATAGAATCAGTCAGTCCCTTGTGGAAGGGACCACAAGGATCAGCCAGTTCCAACCCCCCTGCCATGGGCAAGGACACCCTGCCCTAGATCAGGTTGGCCACAGCTTCATCCAGCCTGGCCTTAAACACCTCCAGGGATGGGGCCTCAACCACCTCCCTGGGCAACCCATTCCAGGCTCTCACCACTCTCATGCTGAAGAACTTCTTCCTCACCTCCAGCCTCAATCTCCCCATCTCCAGCTTTGCTCCATTCCCCCCAGTCCTGTCACTCCCTGAGAGCCTAAAAAGTCCCTCCCCAGCTTTTTTTTGTATCCCCATTCAGATCCTGGAAGGCCACAAGAAGGTCACCTGGGGGCCTTCTCTTCTCCAGACTGAACAGCTCCAACTCTTTCAGTCTGTCCTCATAGCAGAGCAGCTCCAGCCCTCACTTTATCAAATCACCAAAGAACATACACCAAGACAATGTGTTAATGAAAACCTGACTGTGGTAAGCTAAGGGTTCTGAATCTAGAGGTTATTCATCCCATTTGCATCCCAAATAAAAATGTGATTTTCTTTCAGTTAGAGATATTTGAAACTTCTCCTGTAACCTGACTGTGGTAAGCTAAGGGTTCTGAATCTAGAGGTTATTCATCCCATTTGCATCCCAAATAAAAATGTGATTTTCTTTTAGTTAGAGATATTTGAAACTTCTCCTGTAATGCCCTAAAAAGTACAGGAAAAATTAGCAAGGTTCTTAGTCTAAGTAGATCCAGAGCAGGATTTGTTCTTCATGAGGGAAAGAGGTAACACAGATTCCAGTAAAATGATAATGCCTCCAGAGCTGTAATGTGAATTCCTCTTCTTTCATCTTTACTCATGGAATTAAAAGGACTTACCTGTTTCAGTTGGAGTTTTATAGCACAGACTGGATTATCTGTCTCCTTGTTGGTAAAGTGGAGGATAAGTCCCTATCTGAAAGTGCTTCTATTTTCACTTTTTTTGGGGGGGAGGGACAAACATTGGCAGTGACCACAATCTCAAAACACCAGGAAGAACATAAATTGGTAGAAAAACATAGCATAATAGACCTTCTCCTATTGTGCTCAAGGGGACTCCAGGGACCAGCCAATCCATACAAGAAGAATAGTGTGAGCTAGATGGGACCCAGTATGATTAATCACCAGAGCAATGCAGATTTAGCGCATTAGGTGAAAAGATAAATGTGCAAAACGCTGTGTCAGAAGCCATGGAGTGGCCCACACGGTAATTCAGGGTCAGTAATTGAACTTCGCTCTAATTATCCTGGGGAGATAATATTAACTTATAGTTGAGTGTGAAAGAGAGAGTCCATAATTCATCACTCGATGGGGCTGCTCATTGCATTGTGTTATTGAAATATGATGGCTCCATTTTTATCCTGTCATAATGACAACTGATGTGCTTATTTTCTTTCTCTGTGCCTCCAGGGGATGATGAAATAGTAAGCAAACATTCTTTCTGGTGAGAGAACAGCACTATATCACACTGCCTTCAGCCCTAAAAAAGCATTCACAAACTCAGAAACAATTTCCAGGACCAAGACCAGGCACATCCCTTTGCATTCCAAATGTAGACAGGTAACCTAAATGAAAGCCACAGCTTTTTCTCTTCATAAGGTGCAATTTTCCCTTTCCCAGTTATCAATTCTTCCAGGTTCTTAGTATTTTTGAGAACTTTCTGTTTCTTCTTTTTCTGGGATACAAACTTACAGGTGAAGTTAGTTATAGCAGAGAGATGACTGCACAGCAATGATGGCTTGAGAAACTGGAGTGCATTGATTATCCATTTCATACCTACACAGCTTTAATTCAGTTTCTTTCCAAAATATCAGTGTTTTCAGCAGCAGCAATTTTAAAATCAGCCTCTGTTTGACTATGTTCAGCTTTTTAAAAGTAATCAAATTATGTGTCTCAGAAACCAAATCTGTTTCATACTCATGACTACAGATTTATCCATGATTACATCAGATCCTGACTCAGTGGTCTGATAAGGCATTAAGAAGACACAGACTGCACTGGACAAAGAGAAAGATAATATATAGGAACTGTAATAAAAATGTCAGAGCTAGTTAAAAAGGAGGTGAACTTCTAGAAAGGGAAGTTCTTGTTACTAAATACGGAGTGACAAGCACAGGGAACACTGCAAACTGCTCAGGAAGCTCACAGTGCACTGATGATGTTGACATTAGTGAGATTGTAGACTTAGGTCATACTTTCACTACTCTAACATTTCTAAGGAAAATCACAGTTTAAAGCACAGAAATGGCAACACCAGTAGNATATATACACTAATATATATATATAACATATCTAATCTTAATCTCCCCTCTTTTGCTTTTAAACCATTACCCCTTGGCCTATTGTAACCAAGCTTTGATAATAAGATTGTCCCCATCAATCTTCTAAGCTCCCTTTAAGGGAAAGGCCACAATAAGATCTCTCCAGAACTTTCTCTTCTCCAGTCTGAACAAGCTCAACTGAGCCTTTCTTCATAGAAGAGATGTTCCAGCCCTTTGATCACTCTGGGCCCTGCTCTGAGGTTGTTCCAACAGGTCCATGTGTTTGTTACACTGAGGGCCCCAGAGTTGGACAAAGTCCTGCAAGTGGGGACTCATCAGAGCAGAGCAGAGGGGCAGAATCACCTCCTTTGGTCTGCTGGCTACATTTCTTCTGATACTGCCCAGGATATAATTTGCCTTCGAGGCTACAAGTGCACATTAGCAACTTCTGTCCAGCTTTTCATCCATACACTCCTCATGGAAGGCACTGAAGCTCTTCATACTGCTTTTCCCAGACCATGGCTGGGAAAAGTTATAAAGCCAAGAAAATAATCTAAAGAATTCTTAGAAGTAATGCTCTGACTTAGCATTTCTGGACAGGCAAGATGGTATGAGCAACTATTTGCCACTATCACAACAGTAAATAAGGAGAAAACTGATTTTCCTTCAGTTCCATGCAGCTGACTCCTGAAAACACTAATCTATGTTAAAAGTCACTCAGAATACATAGTGGTTGAAATAAATTTGGCAATGTTGGGAGCTGTGAGGTAGAGGATAGATATAAAGTAGAGAAACACAGCTGAACAGTGTAAAACTTTGGGAAAAAAAAAATCCCTTGCTTTACTGGAAGACAAAGTGAAAGGAAGAAAGGGGTAGTGTATCTCTGCTCTGGCAGCTGCATTCACATTAATAAATCAAACTGGGCAAAGGTATGGGTGTGAACATTATCTTGACATGATACAAGTATTTGATTCTTGGCATGTTTCTTGACACAGGTCAGATAGCTCAGATACCATTCCAGAATGAACCAGGGTCAGTAATGTCCCCATAGTCAACATGGACAATGCAAAAAATTTTGGGGGGTTGCAGAGTGAGGGCAAGGCAGTAAAGGATTTCAGTCTCATACATGGGAGCTGCAAAGAATTTCAGCAGATTTTGTTTGTTTCTTTGTTTTGTATCCAGTTCTGAGCCTCCCAGTTCAAGAGGGACGTAGAAGTGCTTGAGAGAGTCCAGCCCAGAGCCACAAAGCTGCTGAAGGGAAAGGAAGAGCTCTGTTAGGAGGAGAGCCTGAGGGAGCTGGGGCTGTGCTGCTGGGAGAAGAGGAGCCTGAGAGGTGACCTCAGCTATGGGTATCAATATGTGCAGGGTGAGTACCAGGAGGCTGGAACCAGGCCTTGCTGGGTGATGCCCAATGACAGGACAAGGGGCACTGGGTGGAAGCTGAGGAAGTTTCATGTAAACATGAAGATGATTTTTTTCCCTGTGAGGGTGACAGAACCCTGGCACAGGCTGCCCAGGGGTGTTGTGGAGTCTCCCTCTCTGGAGATATTCAAACCCTGCCTGGATGTGTTCCTGTGCGATCTGTTCTGGGTGATCCTGTTCTAGCAGGGGGACTGGACTGGATGAGCTTTGGAGGTCCCCTCCAGCCCCTGCCATTCTGTGATTCTGTGTTTTGGTTTGTATTTTTATTTTGTCTACTTTGGAGTACAGTCTTTAATAAAAATGAGGAGAAAATTAGTAAATTCTTTTAAAACTTAGAATAAATCAAAACCCTAGCATCCATCATTCCTACTCCAAATGCAGCACCAGCTTCAAATGTGTAAACTGGAGGGTGAGACAGGCTGAGCTCAGGCATTTGTCATCATAGATGGATAAATGGTTCTACACTTCAGAATCCAGGATTCATTCCACTCATTTTGGCTTAGTCTAATGATGACAGCAACAACAGAGTAACCAACTGAGATTTTAACATGCAGAATGGACAGCATTTTTCACTTCNCCTTCTCCCCACCCCTCTGCCTTACCCCAGGGTTTGCCTTACGCGCAAGGTGAGTTTGGAGGATTGGCCAGGGAGAGTTAGAAGGAAAGTGGTTAGTGAGGTTACTCGGCAGAGAGGAGAAGGCAAAAAGCTCCCAGAGAGAGACTGAGAGAAACTGTCTTATCTATGTTTGTATTCTTACTCTTATATATCTCAGCAAGCCTATGAGTGAAGCAGACATCACCAGTGTTTTCCTTTTCACAGCCTATAATATAATTTTCTCCATTAAAATATTCCAAATAGCCTCAAACCAGCACAAGGGAAGGGACATCCAGAACCACTCTGAGTAACCTGTTCCAGAGTCTCACCACCTGCATACTAAAAGAATTTCTTCCTAAGATCTAGTCTAAGCCTACTCTTCCTCAGCTTCAAACCATTCCCCCTTGTCTGATTGCTAAACATCCTTACAAAAAGTCTCTCTTCAGCTTTCCTGTAAGCTCCCTTCAGGTATTGGAAGGCAGCTCTAAAGTCCCCCCGGAGTCCTCCAGGCTGGACAACCCCAGTTGCTGAAGATTTTAAAAAGTGAAGGTTTAGAAAGTGACTTTCAATACTTAATACATCATGTAGACTCAGATTGCACTTAGTATTTGCCAGGCATAAAACTAGAAAAAAAAAAAAAAAAGTATTCCTTCTAGACCATTCTTAAATGCTCATATTTTCCTTTTAACATTCAAAACTAAATTGTAGGACTTTTGCTCTTTTTCTTAGAGCTGTTTTAAACAGACAGAAAATTATTTTCTACATAAACCATGCCTTTTTAATTTCTCAAATATTCTAACATCAAATTATTTTGGAAAATAAAAAAAAAGCTTTCTGACACTGTTTTCTGATATGTACATTTTATATATACTCTATTTTATATATACTCTATTATACACAAGTAATTCTGTATTTTATGAGTGTGCAAAGCTTAAACTTGTACAGTGAGGGTGTAAAAATCCACAAGCAACACAATGCCTGAGGTCTTGTACCTCATCCTTTCCTGCTCTTGGACAATCTGATTTTTAGGTCAGATGCCTTAAAGAAAAAAACATTAAGAGTAAATTTCCTTAAAGCTTTCTTAAGAATTCATACTAGGTTACATATTCAGCTATAATGGAACTGTCTTGAAGCATGAAATAATTGCATGTAGCCTTATGTCAAATAGAAATGGTTAGAGCATCGAGTTAATTAAGCTGCTGATCTGTGGCAGCAGCTGTGTTCATCATCTTAGTTCCTGCTGTCTTTCAGAGTAAGTAGGCTTCTGTGTATATCATTCACCTCTGGTATTTTGTAAGTTCTACAGTCAACATAGAATAGTAAAAAGAAAAGGTGCATCAGTGTTTTCCACTAGTCTCACGGCCTAATCTGTTTGGATTTTTTTGGTTTATTTCTTTGGGTTTGTTTTGTTTTATTTTGTTTTTCTTTAATAGTTACATTTACATTTACTGACTCTGTTATAGAAGTCAGAATGTCAAAAATCATAGAATCATAGAATGGTAAGGTTGGAAGGGACCTCAAAGATCATCCAGTTCCAACCCCCTGCCATAGGCAGGGACACCTCCCACTAGCACAGGTCACTCAAGGCCTCGTCCAACCTGGCCTTCAACACCTCCAGGGAGGGAGTAGCCACAACCTCCCTGGGCAACCTGTGCCAGTGTCTCACCACCCTCACTGCAAACAACTTCCTCCTGA
>WBNM01006548.1:17749-34616 GCA_013399055.1 Ramphastos sulfuratus | reverse complement strand
CAGGAAGGACATGGAACTGTTGGAGCGGGTCCAGAGGAGGCCACGAAGATGCTCAGAGGGCTGCAGCAGCTCTGCTATGAGGACAGGCTACAAGAGTTGGGGCTCTTCAGCCTGGAGAAGAGAAGGCTTCCAGGAGACCTTAGAGTAGTCTTCCAGTATCTGAAGGGGGCTACAGGAAGGCTGGGGAGGGACTATTGAGAAGGTCTTGCAATGACAGAACAAGGGGCAATGGGTTTGAACTGGCAGAGGGGAGATTTAGACTGGATGTTAGGAGGAAGTTCTCTACAGTGAGGGTGGTGAGGCACTGGCACAGGTTGCCCAGGGAGGTTGTGGCTGCACCCTCCCTGGAGGTGTTGAAGGCCAGGTTGGAGGAGGCCTTGAGTGAGCTGTACTAGTGGGAGGTGTCCCTGCCTATGGCAGGGAGTTGGAACTAGATGATCCTTGAGGTCCCTTCCAACCTTACCATTCTATGATTCTATGAATGGAACAGTTGGGTGCTCACCTCAGTCTAAGCTCTGGGCCACATCTCTCTTCCTTGTTTCACCCAAAGCTCCACCCCATGGCCAGCCAGCCAGGTTGATGATTTTTTGTGAAAATGTTGCCTACAGAGTTCAAAGGTTCAGGAATGAGGCAGTAATTTATTTTCAACTTCAGGGATTGTGTAAGCCCCACAAATGGCCTCAGGCTCTGCTGAACTAACGTTGCAAGTACCAGAGCTAAAGTTAAATTTTGCTCATTAACTGCAAACATGAGCTTGAGCGACTGCTTCCCAATTTATTGAAATGGAAATAACCTTTGTGATACATGGAATTAGCTTGTGCTTAACAGGGATGACACTGAATTATAAGGGGATAGGACTAATCTGGTCTTCAGGAACTTTGATATTTGCTGCTGATGGTTGTCACCAACACATGCTGCCAGTCACCCTTTAGAGATGTTTCTGTGCAGTATTCTGTAGATAGCAAAATGCTATCCATTGAAACATAAACATTAGGAAAAGCCAAAATGTTCATAACTTATGAAAAAAGGAAACCTACCATTTCAGCATGAAAACAGATGAAGATTTCAAGTAATCTTTGATCAGATGTCTTGCTTATCTCTTAAAATAACAGCTCTTACTAATATTTCGTGGCCACTTTTCAGTTGTGGGCTGACTGTGGATAACCTTTAGGGTACAGGCATGTGGGACTAGGATGGAACTACCAAGTTTTATTCAGATAGTACCCATCCATTCTGCTCACCAGCTGTAGTCCATCCCAGTTGTAAAGTGAAACACTAAAGAACAATCAGTGAAATTTATTTAGCAGGTATTTTACCTCAGTGTTGAGATGAGTGAAGAGCATACAAGAGTTGTTTTAGAGGATCATGACAATCATAAAGGACACAGGGAAGGACACCAGAAATCTGAGGCCTCAGCTCTCCTATGAGGACAGGCTACAAGAGTTGGGGCTCTGCAGCCTGGAGAAGAGAAAGCTTCCAGGAGACCTTAGAGTAGCCTTCCAGTATCTGAAGGGGGCCTACAGGAAGGCTGGGGAGGGACTACTGACAAGGTCTTGTAATGACAGGACAAGGGGCAATGGGTTTGAACTGGCAGAGGGGAGATTTAGACTGGATGTTAGGAGGAAGTTGTTTACAGTGAGAGTGGTGAGACACTGGCACAGGTTGCCCAGGGAGGTTGTGGCTGCTCCCTCCCTGGAGGTGTTCAAGGCCAGGTTGGAGGAGGCCTTGAGTGACCTGTACTAGTGGGAGGTGTCCCTGCCTATGGCAGGGGGTTGGAACTAGATGATCCTTGAGGTCTCTTCCAACCTTACCATTCTATGATTCTATGATTCTATGATCTTTGCCACTGAGCATATATACTTGCAAGGGCAAGTACAACTAGAATAAGCCACAAGTGAACTGATATNCATCTCTGACCTGTTCCTGGCTCTCTGGATGATCTGTGTTATCTCCAGGGCTTCTGTCTGGGCAGGAGGCTTCCAGGTGCAGGCAGATGTCTTGCAGTGTGCAGTCTGGGCACGGACAGAGCAGATACAATAGTGGAGCACAGGTATAATAGCAGCCACACTTTGTAATGGCAAAGTGCCTCTGTGCTTCCTGCCCATCTCCTTTTATCCATACGGCCTGAGACTAATGGGCCTTTGGACACAGGATAGCCAATCAAATGGCAGTTAGCCAAGATTCACCATATTGGGTGAAGCCATAGGCTTGCTTTACCCTTTTTAGAGCAGAGCACAGCCTTGCACAAGGCAACCCTGTGCACCTTGGTTACCTCAGGGTCTGGGCAGGCCACAGACCCCAGACTCAGTGGCTCCAGGTTCTTTGTCCTCTTTCCCATGGTTGCTTTCCCCAAAACAGAAGGAGGGAGAGCAGAAGAACATGTCTGGGCAAGCCAGGACATGTATAAGCCTATTTTGGCTTGCTTAGGCCTACCATGACAGCAGTCCAGAGGGCAAGTCTTAGATGGAGTAAGTGAGGGAACTGAGGTTCTAGTTTGGAGGCAAGGAGGCTGAAGAAAGACTTTATCAGTCTCTACAACTATTTGAAAGGAGGCTGTAGCGAGGTGGGTGTCAGTGTCTCTTCCCATGTAACAAGTGGTAGAAAAAGAGAAAATGGCTTTGAGTTTCCTCAGACTGAGTATTAGTCAAAATTCCTTCAGTAAAAGGACTGTCAAGCCCTGGAACAGGCTGCCCAGGGAAGTGGTGGAGTTACTATCCTTGGAGGTATTTAAAAGATGTGTAGGTGTGGAGCTTAGGAACATGGCTTAGTGGTATACTTTGCAGTGTTAGGTTGGACTTGATGATCTGAAAGGTCTTTTACAACCTAAATACTTACATGATTCTAAAACACATGTTCTTGAGTTCCTCAAATTGAAGCAGTTACTGCCCAGGTGCTGTCCTCTTCACCACGACGGACAGGATCTCGGTGGATTTTGCTGCCTCTTCTTGAAGGAGTCCCCTGCCTTTTCTAATGTTAATGCTATGCTACATATTCTCTAATTCTACTAGTTTCTACAAACACATTGTTAGTGCATCCTAGGCTTTATCAGGGTATGAATATCTGTGAAGCCAGTGACATCACAGTTTCTGATCACCTCATTAATTATGTAGGAGAGTTGTCATATCAACAGCAGTTTAATTTCAATAACCAAACAACAGCATTTTTGCATTTAATTCCTGAACAATTGACTTCATGCCAGTTCTGAAACCATTAAACTCCTATATTAGTTTACTGAAGCATTTTTTAATTTTCTAAAACTAAAATAAATAGCAATTAGAGAAATAAAATAGAAATGCTCCTCCTGCCCAAGAGTCTTGATAGTACATCAGCAGCACAGCAGACATCCCCTGGCTGCTCAGACTAACAGCATGAGTGAACCAGGTGAGTGAATTTTCTATGGGTTGTGAAACTATTTCTGTCAGCAGCAGGATGCTAAGGGTTCCAGTGGTGTTCAGGACTTGCAAAACATAGCAGTCATGGTGCTTTCAGTCCCTGTCTTAACTGCATTCTTCATTACTTTACTCCATGTATTTTTTACTCTCAGCCTACATCCATCTAGTGGCTCCATCTTCCTCCCCACCTCCCCTTTTAGTTCCTTGTACTTAATTCACCATTTTCTAACTTTCCCTTCTGGCTTGGCTCCTCATCCCTCTGCTTCCTCAACCTGGGTAAAGGAAGAGCACTGAAAGCACATCAGGGAGTGTCTTTGTCTGTAGTGCTCCCTGGGCTTGAAGAAGAAATAGGAGAGGGAAGTTTGGCTCAACCAACGCAGTCTTAGGTCATACTTCATACACACAGAATGAGTTAGTAGTTAAGCAAAAGCTGAAGTGATTAAGCAAAAAAAAGAACAAAATTTGGGGTTCATCAAAAAGCATCTTTCTGAAACCAGAATGAATCTTCCAGAAGAAATCTAGCCCTGCCTCTAAAGCTTGGGAATGGTGAAGTTCCTAGTTTAAGAACTGTTCTCATGTAGGTAAAACCAGATGTGGATTTATCAGGCAGGATGGAGGTTTTAATCTTCTTGAGTCTCCTCTCAGCCCTCCAATAGCACCAAAGGAGGTAGCAAGCATATCCTAGAATCATAGAATCATCGAATGGTAAGGTTGGAAGGGACCTCAAGGATCATCTAGTTCCAACCCCCTGCCATAGGCAGGGACACCTCCCACTAGTACAGCTCACTCAAGGCCTCCTCCAACCTGGCCTTCAACACCTCCAGGGAGGGAGCAGCCGCAACCTCCCTGTGCAACCTGTGCCAGTGTCTCACCACCCTCACTGCAAACAACTTCCTCCTAACATCCAGTCTAAATCTCCTCTCTGCCAGTTCAAACCCATTGCCCCTTGTCCTGTCATTGCAAGACCTTGTCAATAGTCCCTCCCCAGCCTTCCTGTAGGCCCCTTCAGATATCCCTCATGTGATGTGGCTGCTCAGTTAAGTAGCCTTCCCAGTCACATAAGGGCTATAGCTACTTCTCAGTAAAACACAAAGCTACACTTTCAAAAGAAGTTTTTGGCCTGAGGCAGAAATTCAGCATGACAAATTTCTGCCCAAATTATTAAAGAATAGTGAAGTTATAAAATACTGAAAACAGATGGAGTTTGGCATATGAAATTACAGATGCCATCACTTATTGCTTTTTCACTCTCTTGGCATTTCTGTTGTAACACATGCACGACTCTGAATACACATCATTGCTCAGCACAGTACCTGGTTGTCTTACCAGATGTTACCATGTCTTACCATGTTCCTTTTAAAAAGAAATGATAGAGGTTTTGTGGCTGCAATAACAATCTTCAGGAAGTGTAATTCCAAGTCACTAGAGGCTGTTTGGTCAACCCTCCAGTGAGCCATCAGACGACAAGAACCTCCTTACCTTGAATGTTGTTATTTCCTACATGAATTGGTAATGACTTTATCCTTATGTGCTGTTTGATTTCAGTGAACAGAGCAAACAGAACAGAATAACACAGGGACAGACAGGTCTGAACAGATATTATGAGAGCTAATGCAGTGGATGTTAATTTCTTGAAAGAAGTCATACAATCAGAGAACAAAAGGAGCCTTTCAACCCTTAACTAAAAGGCAGTAATTACACACTTTACTGGGGTAAAAAAATCATAGAATCATAGAATGGTAAGGTTGGAAGGGACCTCACAGATCATCCAGTTCCAACCCCTTGCTATGGGCAGGGACACCTCCCACGAGCACAGGTCACTGAAGGCCTCCTCCAACCTGGCCGTCAACACCTCCAGGGAGGGAGCAGCCACACCCTCCCTGGGCAACCTGTGCCAGTGCCTCACCCCCCTCACTGCAAACAACTTCCTCCTAACATCCAGGCTAAATCTCCCCTCTGCCAGTTCAAACCCATTGCCCCTTGTCCTGTCATTGCAAGACCTTGTCAATAGTCCCTCCCCAGCCTTCCTGTAGCCCCCTTCAGATCCTGGAAGGCTACTCTAAGGTCTCCTCACAGCCTTCTCTTCTCCAGGCTGCAGATGCAAAGAAAGAAATTGTGAATGAAAGCAAATTTAGCAAGAACCAGGAGATAAGACAGTTTACATTAGAACCTTGGTATCTTATTGGTGGATCTGTTTTTTTTAATCAACTTGGATTAAAACAGAGGACAAATATAGGGTTCAAGTAAACAAAGGAACAGCTGTGCATTTACATTTTTATTTGGCTTATATGGTTCCAAATCGATTCCATACAAGAGAAGCACCTTCTGGTATTACAAAGACTCATTATAGTGAATTAGAGTGGCTCCATGGAAATTGGTACTTGTATTTGTTCAAAAATAACACACAGCAGAAGAAAACAAGCCAGACTCTCTCTACATCTAGTTTCTAAAGCAAGTCATCAGTGGCTACTGAGAATTAGAGAAAACAACTAAATTTTTTAAACCAAGCAAATTAATTTGACTTAAGTGAAAAAAAAACCAAAAACAACAAACCAAACAAAAGTAACCCCTTGATCTCAGGAATGAAAATTGTTGGTATTGACAGATGGAACTCACACCAGTATGGTATTGTATGAATTGTAACAGACTTCCTTTTTTACCTACTCACATTTTCTGGACATAGCTTCAAAGGAACTTTATGTTAGACTTACCCTCTAGACAAAGATTTAACAGTAAATGAAGACTGACTTCTGTTACTGCAGTTCAGCCAGAATATTTGAGTAAGACCCAGGCCTTGTTGAATGGGAGTTTCCCTATGTATTTCAGCTGAATCCAAGATTTCATCTCAGCTGCCTTCTTTGCTGTGGTGCAGAACCCACTACAGAAAGGCAGAGATGATACATTGTTCTTCATACTCTGCACCTGAGTCTAATTTAGTCTTGCAGCTAGAGTTACACACCAAAGTAGTTGACAGCTACTAGAGAGAACAGTCTGGACACTGTCAACTCACAGAGATGCTTTTTGAGCTCACACTCTTTGGAATCGATTCTTTTCTGTTTAATCAAAGGAACAGTATTTTTGTTAAGAAACTTCACATTCCAAATAGGAATCCTGGGAATGAAAATATGAAATAGATGTTTGTTACCAGTGCTGTAAGTCATCTGTGAAAGCCTTCACAAGCACACCAGATGCAGACTGCTAAATCCTCCCTCTTCATGACAGCACTGAACCACTGACGGCCGGAATCGTGCTTTCCAAAGAGAGGAGTGAGCAAGCACCAGACACATAAAGCATATATACATGTTATGATTAGCAAGTGAAGCAGATGCCACAGTCAAGCAATAATGCAATACTGTATAGCCACATAAAAGCCAAGTGTGGGTATACACATGTATATGTAAGAAAAACTAGGTGCTGTAGATTCATGTTATTAAATTACACTGAATTCTGAGTGGTGTCATGACTGAAAGTACAGCATAAAATTAATGCATCACTTAAGTCGTGCAAGGGGCAATGGGTTTGAACTGGCGGAGGGGAGATTTAGACTGGATGTTAGGAGGAAGTTGTTTGCAGTGAGGGTGGTGAGACACTGGCACAGGTTGCCCAGGGAGGTTGTGGCTGCTCCCTCTCTGGAGGTGTTCAAGGCCAGGTTGGATGAAGCCTTGAGTGAGCGGTGCTAGTGGGAGGTGTCCCTGCCTATGGCAGGGGGTTGGAACTAGATGATCCTTGAGGTCCCTACCAACCTTACCATTCTATGATTCTATGATTCTGTTTGTGTATGTGTGTATACATGTATATATTCATCACAAATTTCCTTCCCACAGAGGAAGGAATTATGCACAGAGATAACAATGTTTCCATTATAAGTTTCCCAGGAGTGGTTTGAAAAATCAGTACATACAGTTCTGCTGCAAATGGAAAGTTGGAGGCTGAACTCAGGGCTGAAATTAAAGTTTTGGAAAAGTTGACTAATTCAGAATCTTAAGACAAGGCTTTAAAAAGCAAAACATTTTATAGATGCATGACTCAGGGCTGAAATTTAAAGCACTTAGCTTGACAGGTATATATATATATATATATATACACAGAGGTAAAAGGAGGCTTTGAACATTCACAGTGTGAAATTACTGTGAATTGATACAAAATTTTGAAATGCCTCATTATTTACAGCATAAAATCTATACAGTATTCATGTTCTCTATTTAATTGCTCACATATTTGTTGCAATTTACTAGTATTTGGTGGATTTTTTCCCCCTATAAATATGACAAGAAGATAAATGTAATCTTCTAATTTAATATCTGATTGGCAAGATATATTAATAAACAATTCCACTGTTATTTTGCCTCATTGGTCTTTTACTTTCTTCTTTACTTACTTCTTGTTACCTTGCCTCTCTGTAGCCTCCAGCATGCATGATCTTGATTGCAGTGTGTGCATGCAGCCCAGACAGCAACCAACTCCTGGGCTGCATCAAGAGCAGTGTGGGCAGCAGGGCAAGGGAGGGGATTCTGCNTCTATGATTCTATGAACTTCTGCTTACTAGAAATTAGGGCAATATACATAAAAGGATGTTTCAATTTAGGTTACTCTGCCTTAGACCCAGAAAGCAGGTTTATAGACCTATATTAGGTACTAAGAATAGAATTTATACACAAACAACACTCTAGCAATGGGAAAAACATAAGATCATGGTATCTCACCTCTCTTGAGTGTTTAAAGAACCTAATACCAAGCTCTAGAATGCATCTAGGACTAGATCGGCACCCATAATATCTTTCAGGGAATTAGAAGTTTAAGTTATCCATCTTCAAACAGTTAATTCTTTAATGGTTGTCCTCTGGCTTAATTGCTCAATGTTGAAAGAATGCAGAAAGTGGTAGATTTACTGGAGAAAAACTCTTCCAACCCCATGGATACTGAGGTACTAGGAACTGAAATGCAGGTGATAAAGGCAGTGAATTGGCTCCGACTTCTACCTTTTGCTAAGCTTCCTCATCATGTTTTTACTAGTGCTGAGATGCAACTCTCACCTGGATTCTCCCTGAAACTAGGCTTAGTCCATGCTCATGAAAGCTTCAACTTTTCACACATCATTATAAAGTTCACTCCCGAGCCTCTGCATAGATCCAATTGCACTTAACTTTAGTTGAAACATAACCATTTTTGAAATGTTTCAATAACAGAGCTTCTAAAAAATATCTTACATCTGAGCCATGTATGTGCAAAACTTCGCTCCTTAGTTACTTGGTTCAAATTCTTCATTACACAACTTAATCCCAAGAGCACTGCTGAGGGGTAGCAACGGGACCATGAAGTCAGAGGTAGGAAATACCTTTGGCGAGTGAATTGACATTAGCCACAGCTTCCAGTGCCTCGCTTTCAAGGGTGTTTTGAACGTGTCCAGCTATGGAGCTCGGCCTCCTCCATATAAAAAAAAAAAAAAAATCACGTCCCCCTCGGAGCTGACATCCCGACCCTCCTGACCTAACACCTCGGAGGTATCAGACTCCCGGCGGCCCGCGCTGAGGGACCCGGGGGCTCCCCTGCCATTGCCTCGCCATGTAGCCAGGTGCTGCCGGCGAAAGGAGTAGTCCTCACCTTCCCCGGGCACTTCGCTGGCACAGGTTCGGCCCGCGGCAGCTGCACCCCCGATCCAGGCCGGCCTGTACCCGCCCCGGCCGCCGGCAGCCCGGCGCTAGTTTCCGGTGGGACTTTGTGCCGCGGCGTTTTCCTTCCCCTCTCAGCCTCGGCCCGGCCCGGCAGCCGTTTCCTAGCGGCACATGCAGTCGCGGGTGCTGTGCCTGGGCGGTGGGGCTGCGGGCCCCGCAGCCCGCAGGGTCCGCCTGCTGCTGCGGCAGGTGGTGGGCGGCGGCGCGGCCGCGGCGCGGTCCGGCCGCCTGGAAGTCAGGGCGCTGCACAGCTCAGGTAATGACCCCTTGCCCCCGGGGTGGCCCGGTCTTGGGCCTCCGGACAGCCTACCCTTGGGTTCCTCTGTCCCGGCCGTTCCCCAGGCTCTGCCACTGAGCCCGGGAACGTGGTCAGCCCCGCTCTCCCGTCAGCCAGGCAAGCTGAGGGAGGCCCAGAGACAGGTCACCACCTTATGGCCTGCTGGTTTGTCCAGATTGCTTTACTGGCCCTGTTTCTGTGTCCTGTGGTCGTGACTATTGTGTGAGTGGGAAAAGCAGAGTGACATTGCAGGCCTGCAGTGATAATTAGTGTGGCTTTCCGTAGGTTTGTTTCAGTGTGTTTCGCTCGTAGCTGAGTAAGGATCATCTCCATAGCCTGTACCAGTGAGAACTGCTCTTCATCAAGTAGCATATGACCATCTTGTGGCGCGTTCTGTTTCTGCATTGCTTGGCTTTGTCCTTTCACTAACGTAAAGCAGTATCTGTGTGAAGGGTTGCCAAGGCTTACACGTGTTTGAGTGTGCCGGCGGCGTACGGTAATGAGATAGGGGGTTGACCTTGAGCTTGCATATGCTAAGAAGGGTGGCCTGAACTGTCCTAGACTATCCTCTGATGACCCTTGAGACAGGTGACAGGCCAGAGCAGAAGTGGTGTTTGGAAATGGTGACATATGTCTGTGGTAGCTGGCACTTTTCTGGATGAATGCCAAAGGCAACAAAGCTCCTAAACACAGAGTGATGAGCAGCTGTAAATCAGGCAGATAGAATGACAAGTGATTCTGATGGTAGGGTACTCCCTAAAGCTCTTAATTACACTCTTTTAAACCATGTACCTCTAGTGCTTTTTTTAAAGCTACATTTCTTTCTTACTTGACCAGTTAATTTCTTTAAANATGTCCTTCCTGTGCTGAGGGCTTCAGAACTGCACACAGGACTCCAGATGGGGTCTGATGAGAGCAGAGTAAATATTTAAATTCTGTAAATATTCTTTAAATATTTAGTTTCTCAAAAGTATCTCAAGAATGAAGCCTTTGAGGAATTGACATTCTATTAAATTCTGTAAAGAATTTTTGAAATATTTTACTTGCTTAAAATACTAAAAAAAAACAAGGGTTGCTTATCTTAAACCAAATGAGATTAAAAGGGAAAAAGGTAACAATGTGTGAAACAAGCAGCTAAAGGCAGTAACTCAGCACTTTTCAGCCCTTAGTTGGAATGGGTAACTTTAAGAAGAAGAAATTCAGCAGAATGAAATGGTGGCAAATTCAATATTACTAAAAATACTTCATCATTTCCGTGTGCTTCAGAATGTAACCGAGTGTAACTTAGCAATATTCATGAATACATTGTATGTGCACATGAATAATGGGAGTATTTTCATTACAATCACTGATGATAGTAGTTTTAGCAGAAAGATTTAAATATCAAAGGTCTAGACAACCTTGTAGTTTTTTTAAAAGCAGGCTAAGAGATAACGTTAGGCATATTTGCTCTCTCAGCACCCGAGTGCTTCCTGTGCTCCTGTCAATTTGGAACTTTGATAGAAGGAATGGTATTTGCTACTTGGTTTTTGTTGTTTAAAAAACAGAATAAAGAGGATTTCATGTGTTCTTGGAGGAGCTGTTGCTCCTTTGAAGTACCTGAAGTTACAAATAGATGTTCTGAAATTTTGTGTGCAGTACCTGGGTTTGCTTTCTTTGTGCAGCTCTATAATTTCAAATCTGGTAAGCTGTGTTGAGGTTGTATATCTTTTCCCTGCTGATAATGAAAATATTTCTGTGAAGGCTGGAAGCTTTTAACAGTCAAGTAAATAGCAAATAGTTGTCTACTGCGTAATTTGGATCTGACAGCCCTGCCAGACTGGATTTAATTTCTGTTATGGTACCTTTAAAGTGCAAGGGAGAAATTTTTGCCTGAAGAGAGACAGGCACCTGCTGGAAAGAGTCCAGAAGGTCTAGGGAGGTTCTTCTCCCCCTCTACTCTGTGCTGGTGAGACTACACCTGGAATACTGTGTCCAGTTTTGGGCTCCCCAGTTCAAGAGAGACAGGGACCTGCTGGAGAGAGTCCAGCAGAGAGCCATGAGGATGACTGGGGGACTTGAGCATCTCCCCTACAAAGAGAGGCTCAGAAACCTGGGGCTGTTTAATCTGGAGAAGACAAGACTGAGAGGAGATCTTATCCATGTGTACAAATATGTGAGGGGTGGTTGTCAAGTGGATGGAGGCAATCTTTTTTCACTGGTCAGCAGCAGTAAGACAAGGAGCATTGGCTACAAACTGGAACATAGAAGGTTTCACCTCAACATGAGGAGAAACTTCTTTACAGTGAGGGTGAGAGAGCACTGGAACAGGCTGCCCAGAGAGGTTATGGAGTCTCCTTCTCTGGAGACTTTCAAAACCCACCTGGATGCAGAAGAATTTTTTCACTGTGAGGGTGATCCTGCTCTGGCAGGGGGGCTGAACCAGATGATCTTTTGAGGTCACTTCCAGCCCCTGACATTCTATCCATTCTATGATGTGTTCTTGTGCAAACTATCCTAGATGATCATGCCTTGGCAGGGGGGGGTTGGACTTGATGATCTCTGGAGGTCCCTTCCAACCTCTGTTCTGTGATGCTGTTATTTTGTCCTGCTATATATGAAGGAACCATGCCTTGCTTTTCAGATCTGCATTTGTACAGCAGATATGGCTTTTTAGTGCAATGGGGGCTGTAGAGGAACTGCTGGAGCTATCTAGTAGTGAAGCTGAACAGAAATCTTAGCAGTGAAAAACAGAGGCACTAAGTGACTAAAAGGTAATGGGAACATCTAGAAAGGATTTGGGTTGCACACCTTAATAAGAGAAACCTAATTTCTAGTAACAAATGTTGTGGAAGGATAACCATCAGATTAATTTTAAATGCCAGCTTCATGTGCCCTTCCAAAAAAAATTAAATAGATCAAGTTTGCTTGCAGAGTAACTGCAGAGGTATTTCTAATGAATTATTGTTTTAAACACAGTATGAGCTGAACAAGTGAAGTTCTATGTAACTCCCTTCATAGAGTGGTTTTGGTTGGAAGGGACCTTTAAGGGTCATCTAGTCTGACCTTTACTGACATCTAATTATTTGCAAAATAATTAAACTGATGGAATACACAGAGATGCTTTAAGGAGTTGGTGGGGACAAATACTGAATTTGATGAAAACTCAACAGCTGGATAAAATAAAAATCATTGCCTGTCAGATACTACAGTCAAGGGAGGGTCTCTCATGTGCATTGCTACTCAATGTACATAAAACAACACACACTTTGTCACTTGTGTGGACTAAAATATGTACTAACTTCATTCACTGTTGACCACAGCTCTGTCTGTCCAGGCTCACTTTTTATGGATTCTAAAACCTAGCCAGTCCCAGTTTGTAACAAAGCCTGTGTTCAAAGCCTGAACAATTGCAGTATTGCACACAGTGTAATTGCAGTGTAACAAGGTCATTTGTGAGAACTGTATCTGACTTAAGGATCCTGTACCGTTAACTGTCCAGGTTGGAGGAGGCCTTGAGTGACCTGTGCTAGTGGGAGGTGTCCTTGCCTGTGGCAGGGGGTTGGAACTAGATGATCCTTGAGGTCTCCTTCCAACCTTACCATTCTATGATTCTATAATTTGTCATCAGTGTACAGGATCTCAGTGATTGTGGTAAAAAATTATAGTCTGAAATTAGATGAAGGGAACTATGTTGGGTGTTTGTTTTGTTTTTCTGGATCTGTCACTGTCCAAAGACTACAAAACTGATTGATGATGGATGTAAATGCTGTCTAGCACATTCTGTTTTCCATCTTTGCCTGTCTTTTGTCTTCTGGAAGTTAGCCTTCCAGTATCTGAAGGGGGCCTACAGGAAGGCTGGAGAGGGACAAAGGAAAACTCTTCCTTTGCCCTATCTTCCTCTGGGGCTCCTGAGTACAGTCTCCAGTAGTACAGATGGAGGCAAAGAAGGCATTCGGTAGCTCTGCCTCAGGGATGCTGGTTGAGAGCTGTCTGAACATGAGCCAGCAGTGTGCTCAGGTGGCCAAGAAGGCTAACAGTATCCTGGCCTCTACCAGAAACAGCATGTCCAGTGAGAGTAGGGAAGTGATCTTGCCCCTGTACTTGGCACTGGTGAGGCTGCACCTTGAATACTATGCTCAGTTTTGGGTCACTCACAACAAGAAGCACATTGAGTTGCTGAATCATGTCCAGAGAATGGAAACAAAGCTGGTGTAGGGTCTAGAGAACAAGTCTTGTGAGGAGTGGCTGAGAGGATTGGCATTGTTCAGTCTGATGAAGAGGAGGCTGAAAGAATATCTCATTGCTCTCTACAGCTACTGGAAAGGAGGTTGTAGTGAGGTGGCAGTCAGTCTCTTCTCCATAGCATTGGAGGTAGAATGAGAAGGAATGGTCTGAAATTGTCTTTAGATTGGGTATTAGGAAAAATTTCTTTACTGAAAGAGTGGTTAGTCATTGAAAGTGTCACCATCCTTAGAGGTGTTTAAAAAACATATAGACATGCCTGGGATATGGTTTAGTGGCCATGGTGCAGTTAGGTCAGTGGTTGGATTCAATGATCATAGAGGTCTTTTCCAACCAAAACTATCATGTGATTCTGTGTCTGAAGGGTTACCAATGATTTGATTTATGGCAAGGCCTTACAAGAAGTTCTTGCATCAGTACAACTGAGGAGGCAGCAAATGGAGACCAGAATTTTCAAAGACAGTGGTCATGAAAGTTTGCAGAGTTATGCCTCAGCTATTTCAAATTATTCTAACATTTGAAAGGAAAAAGGTTGGTGGCAGAAAGACAGTCTTTTATTAGACAGATTGATAATAGCTGGAAGAAAGGGGTGAGCTGTCAGGCAGATGAGCTTTTCTACACTCCCTACACTCCTAGGGTTTCACTGTTGTTCCCTTGAGCAGATGTCAGTAAATAGCTTCTGAGTTAATATTTGGCAGTTGATCAAAATTTAAGTTCTTCTATTTAACAACTGTTGCAGTCCTGATGCACGTTGATGTGTTCTGCAAGTCCTACACCCATTTTAAAATAGGAGGCTGACAATGAATCTGCTTGGGAAACTCAGAGACTCAGGATAGTTATGCAGGAGATGGGGTAGTGAATTTTAAAGCTGTTCTGTCAGTTTTGGTTATCTTGGCAGTAAATTGGAAGTTCTGAAACAATTCTGTTGAATTTCAGTTGTAGTTTCTTATACATTTGGTACCTAAGCTCAGTTTAGAATAAACTGATTTTTCTTTACTGAGCAAACTGTACTTCAGGAATCTTCATACAGCTTTAAAAGTCTATGAGCTAATTTCCCACCTAAGTGTCACTGACCATGAAAGATTTGAAAGAGTGTTGCTGTTACTGTATGGACATCTGTTACCATATGACTAAGAGGAGATACTGGATATTGCTTTCTACAGACAGCTAGCAGAAACCTCCCACTTATTGGCCTTCATGCTCATGGGGGATGTCAGCCATCCAGACATCTGCTGGGAGAGCAGTCTGGCATTGTACATGTGCTCTTTGTAGTTTTGACGTCGTGTTGGTAAAGAATTTTGTTATGCAGATACTGAGGAGCCTGATCAGGGGTAACTTTTCATCTGCTACTCACAAGCAGGTAAGAACTGTGGCTGGTTTGATCATAGATGGCAGCCTGGATTGCAGTGACTGAGTTGTGGATCTGGTGGAAGGCTAGGAAGCTAAGCAGCAAAATTAAGATACTGGACTTCGAAGAGACCTTATAGTAGCCTTCCAGTATCTGAAGGGGGCCTACAGGAAGGCTTGGGAAAGACTATTGACAAGGTCTTGTAATGACAGGACAAGGGGCAATGGGTTTGAACTGGCAGAGGGGAGATTTAGACTGGATGTTAGGAGGAAGTTGTTTGCAGTGAGGGTGGTGAGGCACTGGCACAGGTTGCCCAGGAAGGTTGTGGCTGCTCCCTCCCTGGAGGGGGTGAAGGCCAGGTTGGAGGAGGCCTTGAGTGACCTGTACTAGTGGGAGGTGTCCCTGCCTATAGCAGGGGATTGGAACTAGATGATCCTTGAGGTCCCTTCCAACCTTACCATTCTATGATTCTATGACTTAAGAGCTGCAGGCTTTCACTTATTCAGGAGATTGTTGGATAAAAACTACGAAGAAGAAAGGCATTCAGGAGAGCCTGGAAATTTTTAAAGAAAACTTAATGACAGCTCAGGAACAAATCATTCCACAGACCAGGAGCATTTGGTATTTCAGCAGGAGGATTTCTTGGCCAAGCAGGGAACTTCTCAATGAATTAAAACATGAAAAGGAGGCATTCAAAAGTGGACATAATGACAGGCAATAGCAGAGGAGTGTAAAAGTACTATTTGATATGTAGGAGCAAAATCCTTACTGTCCAAGAAATTGCAGATCTTTAGTCCATAAGGACCTTGATAAACTTGAAAGACTGAATGAACAGAAACCTCAGAAATTTTAAGAATAAGAAGTATGAAGTTCTGCTACTGGACTGAAGTATTGCTGTGTGTCTCTGCAAACAGGGGATAGACTGACTCAGTAGCAGCTTTGTGGCAAAGGGTGTGAGGTTGCATTGGATGTCTGGCTGAATATGTGCCAATACCTCATAGCAAATAAGGTGAACTATGAACTGGTCTACATTAGGAGGAGCATGGGCAAAGACAAAGAGAGGATTCATCTCTAGAAGGCACTGGTGAGACTCTGTGTGGATTCCTGGGTATGGTGTCAGGTTCTGTAGTTCTGCCAATGGCAGGGGATTGGAACTAGATGATCCTTGAGGACCCTTCCAACCTTAC
The DNA here is from genome assembly GCA_013399055.1 of Ramphastos sulfuratus. Lineage (NCBI taxonomy): Eukaryota > Metazoa > Chordata > Aves > Piciformes > Ramphastidae > Ramphastos > Ramphastos sulfuratus. The sequence continues at coordinate 18,516 of WBNM01006548.1, read as the reverse complement.
TATTCTATGATTCTATGATAGAGAGATGCTGAAAAACCAAGGACTGCTAAAATTGTTAGGGACCTAGAGTACCTTATCGTGAGAAGCTGAGGCATGTGGGCTTGTTAGATTTGCAAAGTGAGGCCCTGTGGGAGGAGAGTTTGTTGGCAGCTTGTAATTGCAAAAATCATTAAGTCTAACTTTACTTAGATAATATATCAAGAGAAGTCATCATGAGTTGGGGCATGAGAGGCTCAGGTGGGGCAACAGTGCAAATATTTTAACTAGGAGAGCAGTGCAGGAGGGGAAAAGGTTGGCTAGAAAGGATGTGGAACACACATCCTTGAAGATATTTGAGACTTGGTCAGGCAGCGCAACAGTTTGGTGGTAAGCTGATACTGAGCAGGGAGTTGGAGGAGGTGACCACCAGTATTTCTGAGATGTTTTGGCAATTGATGAAATGGGTGGCTTAGCACTTTGATAGGAGATATTCTGAAAATTAAATATAAAGTCTGTTTGAGGTTAAGATGGTATTAAACTTTTGGCATCATAACACTTTTGTAATCGAGCATCATCAGACTTCATACCCTTCAGGGCATGTTATTGGCCCAAATGAAAAAAAAAAATCACTCTGCTAAGAAATGGTTGTAAGTTTCCTGTATGGCTGGATGCCCAAGAAGATTTCATGTTCATGTTGTTGATCTTCTACTAATGCAGAAAAATGGAGGAAAAAGTTAACTTATAGAATCATAGAATGGTAAGGTTGGAAGGAGACCTCAAGGATCATC
>WBNM01006548.1:2272-17740 GCA_013399055.1 Ramphastos sulfuratus | reverse complement strand
AGCCCCCTTCAGATACTGGAAGGCTACTCTAAGGTCTCCTGGAAGCCTTCTCTTCTCCAGGCTGCAGAGCCCCAACTCTCTCAGCCTGTCCTCATAGCAGAGCTGCTGCAGCCCTCTGAGCATCTTCGTGGCCTCCTCTGGACCCGCTCCAACACTTCCATGTCCTTCCTGTGCTGGAGGCTGCAGAGTAATACTTAAATCTTGTGTTTGAAGTAATTGGTTTGGTTTTATGGAGGATAAAACTTTCTTTTGCTTGTAAGAAAAGGGTGAGGGATTTTTTTTTTTTCTTAGATTGGAGATGGGTTTTGTTGTGTAAACTTCCAGCTATTTCTTCAGCAGCAGCAACTGTCAGTCTGCAGCCTCCTGTAGGCAGCAGCTGAGCTGGATCTCATCTGTACCTGAAGGCAGTGGTGGTCAAAGATGAAACCTAGTGAGGGGGAGTAATGGTTTCTGTCCCTCATACTCCCACGTTTGGGAGGCTGCCAGTAGCAATCTAAACTGCAGAACAGGCTATAGTGTAACCCATTCATTGTGTGTAATGTTTGCAGCCAGTAAGAGCTGATATGAAATGAGAAATATAATAATATTGTATAGATAAGGCTGATCCTCTTTTTTTTTTCTTTGTTTTTGTTCTCTCTCTCTCTGAATAATATTTTAGAATAGTTTGGGGGGGGGGCAGGAAATCCTGCAAAATGTAATTTCTGTTTCTTCAAAATATGTTTGCTCTTCAAGGGTGAGGGCTGAAATTCTTTTCTATGCCCTTATGGAAATATGCTGGATAAATATGAGTTTGAAGTACTTTTTTTTTCCCCCCTCCCCCTCTCTCTTTTCTTTCCTTTCCTTAATATTAAAGTAAGATGTGGAAATAATAATTTGAATATAATACAGATTTTGAACTTTTCTCTGGCATGTGTGATCTTATCCTACAGAAATTAATGACAGCAGAACGTAGCACCTTCACAGTTTTAATATGCTCTTGCTGTTACTAGCTTTTGAGACCAGATAGATGATCTGTGTGCAAGTGAATGTGCAATATACTAAGAAGACTGTTGCAGTGTTTTACTCTTTCATAAATTCAGGACTAAAGAGACCAAAAGGCAATCATTTCAGCCACCTAGAAACTTGGCCTTGCTGAAGCTTTGTTGTATTGTCTTATAACACCCCCAATATTACAAAGATTTGCACATGATCTTGAAACTGTTTCTGTTGTGCACTCAGAATCAGAGAATGGTAGAGGTCATAAGGGGCCTCTGGAGATCATTTAGTCCAACCCCACTGGTAATGCAGGTACATCTAGATCAGGTTGCACAGGAATGCATCCATGTGGGTTTTGAGAGACTCCGGAGAAGGAGACTCCACACCTCCTCTGGGAATTCTGTCCCAGTGCTCTATCACCCGCAAAATAAAATATTTACTTGTAAGAGAGGTGCTCCAGTCCCCATACCATCTTTGTAGCCCTCCATTGGACTTTCTCCAGTAGTTCCCTGTCTCTCTTGAACTGGGAAGCCTAGAACTGGACACAGTACTCCATGTGGTCTCACCAGGGCAGACTAGAACCTCCCTTGACCTGCTGGCCACATTCTTAATGCACCCCACAATACTGTTTGCCTTCTTGGCCACGAAGGCACATTGCTCACTCATGATGAACTTCTTGTTGACCAGCACTGCTGGGTTCTTCTCTGCAGAGCTGCACCTGGGGAGGAGCTGGAAAGCAGGAATGTACACTTGCCCTTGTTGAACTTCGTGAGGTTTGTCTCTGCTCAACTCTGATGAAGATATTGAAAAAGACTGGACCTAGTACTGACCCCTGGGGAGCACCACTAGCCACAGACCTCATCTAGGCTCTACACCACTGATTATAACCCTTTGAGGTCTGTTGTTTGGCCAGTTTGCAGTTCACCTCTGTCCACTCATCTAACCCACACTTCCTAAGCTTACCTTTGAGATCGTTGTGGGAGACAGTGCCAAAGCCTTGCTGAAGGCGAGGTAGACAATATCTATTTCTCTCATCTACCCAGCTGGTCACACTGTCATAGAAGGCTATCAGATTTGTCAAGCATGATTTCTGCTTCGTGAATCCATGCTGACAATCTTCTTTTCCTCCAAGTGCTTAGAGGTTACTTCCAGAATGAACTGTTCCATCACCTTTACAGGGATGGAGGTGAAATTCACTGGCTTATAGTTGCCTGGGTCCTCCTTGCCCTTTATGACAGTGACACTGGCTTTCCTCCAGTCCTCTCCTGCTCTCCATGAACTTTCAAAAATGGAGAGTGGCTTAATAACATTGGCCATCTCCTGCAGCACTCAAGGGTGTGTCCCATCAGAGCCCATGGATTTGTGGGTGTCCAACTTGCCTCAGTGATCTCTAATTCAATCCTCCTTGACTAGGGCAGAGTCTTCCTTCCTCTAGACTTGCTCTCTTACCTCCAGGAACTGGGATACCTGAGGGTCAGTCTTAGAAATAAAGGTGGAAGCAAAGAAGGTATTCAGTCCACCTTCTCTGTACCCTCTGTCACTAAGGTACTCACCTCATTCAGCAATGGGCCCAGATTTTCCTCAGTATTCCTTTTCCTGCTGATGTACTTAAAGAAGGCCTTCTTTTTGCCTTTTCCACATGCTTTGCCAGACTTAATTCCAAGAGGACCTTAGCTTTCCTTGTTGCATCCTTACATATTCTGGCAGCATTCCTATATTCCTCCCAAGTAGCCAGTCCCTTTTTCCACATATTGCAAACTTCCTTCTTCCATTTAAGGAAAAATTCAAGAAACTAAGCACACATACAGATCTGAGCAAGGTCTTTTCCTTTGCTGTAGGATTTTTTTAATTTAAAAATAGCTGTTTCAAATTTATTAATTTTTGGTTTTCTTAATGCATTATTCCACCAGAATAAAGAGCAAGTAGAAGAAATAAAACTTATTCCTGCTTCTTAAGTTGTTAAATTATAGTAGAGATACAGTTTTTTTATCTTCAGTTATGAGTAGTGTTGCTGTCAATACTGTAAACAGGAGTGGCATTTGCCTTTCAAAATGTAGGGAAAAATTAGTAGGATTAGAGAATAGTCTGTTCTTGGGAGGAGGGGAGGAGAAGATAGTTGGTGCTGTTTAGCTTTTAAATAGAGGACCAGTCAAAGGTGCCGAGCACACAATACAGTTGCATCTTCAAGAAGCCTTCTTACTGAGTTTGTAACATAAAAGCTTCCACAATGGGTCAGAATAAAGGTCCATCAAGTTTTAGTATTCCATGTTGGAGAATGATGAGTAGGAAGTGCTGGGGGGAGAATAAAAGCACAGGGTGTTCATGCTCTGCCAAAGTATTCCACCAGCCCCTGACTGCCTCCTCTGCAGCTCTGTGGCTTGGAGCTGATGCATTTCTATTCAGTAGCTCTCAGTACCCTGAGTGGAAGAAATAGGGCTGATCACCCGAAGAGGTCTTGTCAGTTATAAAAAGCAGATGTAGGTATTAATGTTGTTTTCTATCTAAACTAAAGACAGCTCTAAAGATAAGAGCACATCAGGTTCTGAGCATTCCAGTTACTGCACATTGCAGTATGTGCATGTGTGAACTGACATTTAGCCAGGGCTACAATTTACACCTGTCTATTCCATATGCAGTAGAAAGAGCTCTTTGCATGTCTTGAGGCTGCTTTCATGGCTTCATGGTCTCTTCAAGATCCCATTATTGGGTCATGGTCTTTATGTGCTGCCAATTTCTGCCGTATACTGCATGGGCTCTTAAAGAACCTGCTTCATCTGTGTACTGTCCACATGATGAATGGAATATGTCCTTATGGATTCTGGCTTGTTTGGTACTTGTTTCAGGAGCCATTTCCCTGTGTACATCAGGCATTGCTTTTATCTCCCTCTTCTCAAAGACTGTGGTAGCTTAGAAAGGTTACTGTTCTCTGCGTGGAAGGGTCACATTTCACTGCTTGCCTGAGCAAGCTTGACATGTGCTGCAAAGTCTCTATCACAGAACTTCATGTGTACAGTTTTTGTGCACAACAGTCTGACAGTAATTTGTAGAATGGGTTAGTATTCATAGGCTGTTCTGGAATTTGCAGTGGATTCAAATAGTTTGGGATACATAGAATCATAGAATGGTAAGGTTGGGACCTCAAGGATCATCTAGTTCCAACCCCCTGCCATAGGCAGGGACACCTCCCACTAGTAAAGGTCACTCAAGGCCTCCTCCAACCTGGGCTTGAACCCCTCCAGGGAGGGAGCAGCCACAACCTCCCTGGGCAACCTGTGCCAGTGTCTCACCACCCTCACTGGAAAGAATTCCTCCTAACGTCCAGTCTAAATCTCCCCTCTGCCAGTTCAAACCCATGGCCCCTTGTCCTGTCATTGCAAGCCCTTGTCAATAGTGCCTCCCCAGCCTTCCTGTAGCCCCCTTCAGATACTGGAAGGCTACTCTAAGGTCTCCTGGAAGCATTCTTTTCTACATGTTCTCAAATAATGAGTCTTCCTGATTTAACACCACGATTTTACCAAGTGGGCTGTTGTCAGTTCTTTGCCAGATGGTCAAACACTGGTAAGAGCCTGTCTGGGATGACATCCCTGTTCAGAATTTGGAAGTGCAGTGGAAATGGAGTAACCAAACATCAGACTTTTAAATAAGGACAGCAGAAATAAATGAGATAAAATATAGTACAGGTGGAAGTGTGTGATAAGATCAGTAGACTAATCCTGCTTGTGTTCATTTAGATGGGAAAATAGACTCTTCCATCTCTATTGATTGTTGCTTATAGTTCTCTTAAACACTACTAATATTTTTGGTTTTTGGACAGATGTAGGCTAAGAAGCAAGATTTGTCTTGAGGCAGCAAATGAACCTGTTGAAATCTGAATGTCCTTTACTGTATGCTAGGGATTTTGCATGCTCAGCTCTTTCCACATCTTAGAATCATAGAATGGTAAGGTTGGAAGGGACCTCAAGGATCATCTAGTTCCAACCCCCTGCCATAGGCAGGGACACCTCCCACTAGTACAGCTCACTCAAGGCCTCCTCCAACCTGGCCTTCAACACCTCCAGGGAGGGAGCAGCCACAACCTCCCTGGGCAACCTGTGCCAGTGTCTCACCACCCTCACTGCAAACAACTTCCTCCTAACATCCAGTCTAAATCTCCCCTCTGCCAGTTCAAACCCATTGCCCCTTGTCCTGTCATTGCAAGACCTTGTCAATAGTCCCTCCCCAGCCTTCCTGTAGGCCCCCTTCAGATACTGGAAGGCTACTCTAAGGTCTCCTGGAAGCCTTCTCTTCTCCAGGCTGCAGAGCCCCAACTCTCTCAGCCTGTCCTCATAGCAGAGCTGCTGCAGCCCTCTGAGCATCTTCGTGGCCTCCTCTGGACCCGCTCCAACACTTCCATGTCCTTCCTGTGCTGGGGGCTCCAGAACTGCACACAGGACTCCAGGTGGGGTCTGAGGAGAGCAGAGCAAAGGGACAGAATCCCCTCCCTTGCCCTGCTGCCCACACTGCTCTTGCTGCAGCCCAGCACTGGGTTGCTGTCTGGGCTGCACTCACACTGCAGGCTCATGTTGAGCTTTTCATCAACCATCTTGCATATGATTCCCTTCCATATGATTTTTTAAGAAAGTAGGGTCTATTAATTGAATATTTGTGGAATTTTTGGACGTCTTTAAATATGATGGTCAAGCATTAGCTTATTATGAACTGACATAAATATTACCAGGAGAGACACATTTTTCATTTTTCACTGAGTTGTGTTTTTTTGTTGTTGTGGTCGTTTGTTTGTTTGGATTTTTTGTTTGTTTGGGTTTTTTGTAAGCAGCATAGGAAACCAACTAAGGTTTTTCAGTGCTGTGCCAATAAAATAGGTATGTTTGGTTGGATATTTTTGTTGTTGTTGTTGTCTGTAAACAGTATAGGAAATCAACTAAGGTTTTTCAGTGCTGTGTCAATACAGTGGGTAATTAAAGTTCTCTCCTGTAGGTTATATCATTGCTCCAACCTACTGAAAATGCCTGACACCTCGTTTTGGCATCTTGTCCCTACTGTGTTCTGGAGGGCTGAATATACAAAGAGTATTTATGACTTGAACTGAGGTGATTTAAGCTAGGAGCTAATTAGTCATATACTCTTGTCTTGTTACATGTTGGCTGAGGAATGGTGAGAAAATAAACTGGCACTGGTTTCCTAAGGATATATCAGGCAACCTGCTCTTTTTAGAGTGTTGAAATTCTTCTTAGCCAAGCTAATGAGAGAAGTGTCAACTTGCAAGAGGCAGTGGGCTTCTAGGGTGCTTTCATCAACTTAGAGTCATTTTGGTCAAGCCTTTAGCTGTTTTCCAGTGAGGAACTGATTGGAGCTGCAACAGAATAAAGAAAGGGCAGGAAAATAGTTTTTCTTACTTTAAGACTTGGAGAAATGAGCAAAATCCTGGGAGAGCCAAAGTCTAGATTTTACTCCCTGCAGTGACTGTGTCTCTTGTGCAATGAATCTTTGATTAAGATACATTATAGTTTCTAGAATGGGGGTCAGGCCTCTAAGCTATTGTGGGACTTTATTCTGGGATGAATCTGAATGCTTCACACTCAAGAAGCCACAAAACTCTTAAATGCAATTGAACTGCAAAATCAGTGAGGGCTAGAAAATGAGCTAAAGCCCTAGACTTTTGTCTGATATTTAGCTTAGCTGCAGCTCAGTTTGGGACCATTCCACTTCTTGACTCCTGCACATATCTACCAGAGAATGATGCTTAGCTGTGACACTGATCGATGCTGCTTATCCTTAGGACCAGGCTTGAACCCTTGGCCACATTTTATTTGTCAGTGCTGCTGTTGCCAAAGTCTTCTACTTTCTAGCAAACCATTGAAGCACTGTCTAGTTGCAGAGAATGTGGGAACGACTACCAACTTAACACCTGCCAAAATTTTAAGGTGAAAAAAAAAATTGGGAGCTGATTATTTGGGCTTCAGGAGCAACATAAAGGGCCTTGTGCAGACTCGTGTGTCAGACTGTGAATGCCAGTCTTGGCATCATGTTAAAGCCCTTAAATTTGGGGCAAAATTTGCCATAGTTGTTTTGGTGCTGCTTTCTTATTGTTGCTGTAGGTGATTCTCTGGCTGCTGTAAATCTAGTCCTAAATGTGTAACCTCTCCCCTGGGTTGTGTGAGTCATGTCAGAATCTGGCAGTTCTCAGTCCTGTCAGATGCGTAGTATGCTGAGAGAGAACTGTGTTTGAGTTCAAAACTAGAGTCACTGCTGACTGAAGGAAGAGCTGCTCTGTATACAGGAGTTTTAGTTACCTCTGTTAATTTGGACCAGCTTCCTCCTCAGCATCTCCTTCCCTGATTCCATCTTCGGTCTTCTGAACTCTGACTCATTATGCAGTGCTGGAGATGGGTAGCTGTAGACTGAGTTGTCGTGGATGTAGCATGACAAGGTGCAGATCTACAAAAGGATTTTTAGAGCTGCATCTTGTTCATGGGCTGTGTACTTTCTACATCTCATTTCTGAGAAAAGCACAAGTACAAGAAAGAGTTCCAAAACTTGGTGTCAATTCATGGAAAGGTAGTGTTAGCAGAGTGCTGTGGCAGAACCACATCCCTGTGCAGCAGTCATACTCCACTAATCCTCTTCATCCTCACACAGACACTGCTATGCCTGTCAGGCAGCAAAAGTGGTGTTATTTTCAGCAACAGTAATGGGAAAACATAATTTTTTCTAGAATTTACCTTAGTTTTACAAGCCATAATACTTGTGAACTCGTTTGCATGGCCCAGATATTCTCTTGAAAAAACACACACATTGTGTTTGTCACCAGTGCACAGCTCATTTTTTCAGCCTCACAGGTTTTGGATGTTGTGGCTTTTTCTGTGTGACCACTGCCATCTTGGTGCTCACTAATTTCCTATCTGCAAACTAGATTTCACTTCTGATTTCCATGAGAAAGTACACAGAGCATGCCTGACAATTTCATTCATCCTTGTCCAGCAGAAAAAGCAGATCAGACAGGCAGGGCCTTGTTAAGAGACCGGTGAATAAAATAGCCAGATGCTTTAGTTTGGGTGAAATTCAGAGCAAGAAAGGCCTCTCAAACCTTGTGTCAGGTTTGGCAGCTATACAGCCAGAGTGCAATAAATTGATGATGGTAGCTGGAATTAGGGTCCTTGCACTTGAATACCATAGATCTTAACAAAGTCAATTGTGGTTCAATCAACTTCAAAAGAAAAAAGTCAAGGAATATTAGTGAAATGTAAATTGTCCAGGTANATCCTTGAGGTCCCTTCCAACCTTACCATTCTATGATTTCTGTGATAGTCATCTGTTGAGGATAAGTGGAACCTAATGGGTAAACTAACAGTGCTCAATCACATTAGAGTCTGTTTCCTGAATACAGTCAACCTTACCACAGCAGACCTATGATTTAAACTTTAACATAAGGATGTGAAACACTTTAAAAGTATCTGAAAACTAAGACTTCTTTTCTCTTTTTTAGGTGATACTGTCACTATTGGAGATGTGTCTTTTAAACTCAAACCACCGAAGAATCCGGAACTTGTTCCACAGAACTACAGTAAGAATGTGCTTTCCTTCTGAACACCTTTCAAGGCTTTATTCAAAGTGCTTTAACTCACTCATCACCCCACTGACTTCACTGAAATAATCTAAGAGATGTGTTTTGGAAAAGCATGCAATTTGGGGAAGGCTGTCATTGCTAAATTCTTTAGTGTATCTCTTGTTCAACTGGTTGCATAGGAATCTCTTACCTTTGCCATGTATCTTGTGCCATTGCTCAGTGGGACAGTAAAAGGTTAATGTGTGTATATTTTACATTTTTTTTTCAAGAGGAGTCTCATCCCACAATTTAAAAATGATACAGGAATCTCAGATTATTTGGTCATAAAACCGTAGCAGATTAAAATTATCATTCAGACCCCACCTGGAGTCCTGTGTGCAGTTCTGGAGCCCCCAGCACAGGAAGGACATGGAAGTGTTGCAGCGGGTCCAGAGGAGGCCACGAAGATGCTGAGAGGGCTGCAGCAGCTCTGCTATGAGGACAGGCTACAAGAGTTGGGGCTCTGCAGCCTGGAAAAGAGAAGGCTTCCAGGAGACCTTAGAGTAGCCTTCCAGTATCTGAAGGGGGCTACAGGAAGGCTGGGGAGGGACTATTGACAAGGTCTTGTAATGCCAGGACAAGGGGCAATGGGTTTAAGCTGGCAGAGGGGAGATTTGGACTGGATGTTAGGAGGAAGTTGTTTGCAGTGAGGGTGGTGAGACACTGGCACAGGTTGCCCAGGGAGGTTGTGGCTGCTCCCTCCCTGGAGGTGTTGAAGGCCAGGTTGGAGGAGGCCTTGAGTGAGCTGTACTAGTGGGAGGTGTCCCTGCCTATGTCAGGGGGTTGGAACTAGATGATCCTTGAGGTCCCTTCCAACCTTACCATTCTATGATTCTATGAATAAGAACTAAGTGGAGGGAATTGGTTACAGCCAATTTACCAGTATTGCATATGGTACTGTTTTCTAGGTCATCATTTGTGTAGAACAGAATATTTGTGCTTTTAAAGCAACCATATTGAAAGCACCCATCTATAATTTACAGTACATTTTAGGGATGTTCTAACTTATTCCTAACTCCATATTCCTTGCTTAAAAATAGCCTTCAAAATCTGGAAAAAAAAAAGGTAACTCAGTAAGGGATGTAAATTTGTTAACTACCTACAAAATCTGACATTTGTAATTTTGTCACATAATGCCAAAATATTTAGTTCTTTCTGTTACCAAATTAAACTGATTTTTAGGTTCTTTATTGAACCTCATTGCACTTTCCAGAAATGAGAGGATAGGTATTGCTGTTTTCCTTAGGTTTTTGTGCCTTTGCTTTTCAGGATTTATGGCAGGTGCCCAGGAAGTTCAGTCTGAACTAGCCCATTTTGTGTGTTAATGTAATATATTAATTTGTTTTGCTGTTGTTGGCCAATGGCTTTTTCTTGGAAGGTGATAATTGAAGGTGCATTAAAATCTGAGTAGCTCTTATTTTACGTTTTATAAGTGAGAAGTGAAAATGAGTCATGCACAAGGGGAATTTTTTTAATGGGATTTCTGTCATAACTGTCTGGCACATTCTAAAAAGAGGGCACTTATTTTTGCATGTTCTTTTATCTGTAAAAATAAGACCTACATTTAAAAAAAAATCTCACCATGCCTGAAAAGCAAGATCATTTTCTTAATGATACTTTAGAGAAACAGCTGTACAGCTTTCTCTTATAAGTTAGATAAAAAAATTGAATTGTGAGAATGCACTTTTTTTTAATGTTGACTTCATGTCAGTGTTCTGTTTCATTAATGGGCTCTGAAAACTTTATGAAAATGACAATATATTTGATAATTTATGACAAAATAGATAAATAAATTATTATTTATTTATTATTACTTATCATATTTGTCCCTTTCTCTTCTGGACATTGTTAATTGGATTCTGGTGTTAAGGACATGTACAAACACAACTTGAAACATGTCTCTGCCCTTTCTCATAAAATCTCAGGTTAATGCCTGCCCCAAAGTCTCAACCAAAATATTTAATTTTAATTTTGGCCTGAAATTAATATACTTACCCAAATTATATCAGCTAGCCTCCATGAGATCTGCTCTAGGTCATCCCGCTCTGGCAGAGGGGCCGGACCAGATGATCTTCTGAGATCCTGCTCTAGCAGGGGGGCTGGACCAGATGATCTTTCGAGGTCCCTTCCAGCCCCTGACATTCTATGATTCTATGATTATTATCTATTATTTATTTATTTTTATTTATATAGTTTATTTATTTATTTATCTGCCATCACTTTATTCAGTGATGGCAGATTCTTGTTAAAGCAGGAAAGGGGATGTTTTCTTGCAACACTACATCAGCTCTCTTTCTTTCTGAAGGTGCAAGGGTCCTTGGGATTGTGGCTATTGCAGTGCAGTTGCACTGAATTGTGGAATGCTCATTTTAAACAGTGTGTGATTTTGTGCTTTGTGTCCTGAGTTTGAGCACTTTTCCTCAGTGTGTTGTCAAAAGTGACTTGTATATACCAGAGGATTAAGTGCTATATCCCATTAGTTTTTTCAGTTGAGATATATGGAAGACTAATTATTGTGAGGAATTTAAACAGGAGGTTTGTGAGTGCAATAATGAAATGTAAAAGAAGCAGAGATGAAACACCTTCTGTGCTTGAAAGGAAATTGTTTTAATGTTGAGGAAATGGGGACAATTTCTCTGTAACTTTCTCAGTGATGCTGTCAGTTTCTGTTCTTTTCACCTGAAAGATCAGTATTGCCTCAACAGTAAAATGAGTCTCTGTCTTTCTCCCAGAATCATAGAATCATAGAATGGTAAGGTTGGAAGGGACCTCAAGGAGCATCTAGTTCCAACCCCCTGCCATAGGCAGGGACACCTCCCACTAGTACAGCTCACTCAAGGCCTCCTCCAACCTGGCTTTCAACACCTCCAGGGAGGGAGCATCCACAACCTCCCTGGGCAACCTGTGCCAGTGTCTCACCACCCTCACTGCAAACAACTTCCTCCTAACATCCAGTTTCAATCTCCCCTCTGCCAGTTCAAACCCATTGCCCCTTGTCCTGTCATTACAAGACCTTGTCAATAGTCCCTCCCCAGCCTTCCTGTAGGCCCCTTTCAGATACTGGAAGGCTACTCTAAGGTCTCCTGGAAGCCTTCTCTTCTCCAGGCTGCAGAGCCCCAACTCTCTCAGCCTGTCCTCACAGCAGAGCTGCTGCAGCCCTCTCAGCATCTTGGTGGCCTCCTCTGGACCCACTCCAACACTTCCATGTCCTTCCTGTGCTGGGGGCTCCAGAACTGCACACAGGACTCCAGGTGGGGTCTGAGGAGAGCAGAGCAAAGGGGCAGAATCCCCTCCCTTGCCCTGCTGCCCACACTGCTCTTGCTGCAGCCCAGCACACAGTTGCTGTCTGGGCTGCACTCACACTGCAGCCTCATCTTGAGCTTTTCATCACCCCAGACCCCCAGGGCCTTTTCCTCAGGGCTGCTCTCAGCCATTCCCCACCCAGCCTGGAGTTGTGCTTGGGATTGTGCCTACCCAGATGCAGGACCTTACACTTGGCCTTGTTGAATGTCATGAGGTTGGCCTGGGCACAGCTCTGCAGCCTGTGCAGGTCCCTCTGGATGGATCCCTGCCCTCTAGCAAGTCGACTGTGCCACACAGCTTGGTGCCACCTGCGGACTTGCTGAGGGTGCACTGATTCCTCTGTCCATGGCACTGATAAAGATGTTAAACAGCACTGGTGCCAGCACTGACCCCTGAGGGATTCCACTTGGCACTGGTCTCCAGGTGGACATTGTGCCCGTGATCACATCTCCCTCCTTGTCTCTTCCTTCCTCAAACATGTCCTATGGTTGCCATATCTTGCACTGGATGTACTGAAAACTGCTGTGGAGAGCTAAAGGACCTGCTTGGTAAACTGGACAAGAGGGAGATCTTCCTCCTCTCATGAACTGTTTCTCCCCTGGTAAAAGAAGCTGTTGTCAGACTCTGAACATGCATTGTAGCAAAGATTCAGGGTATGCAGTAGTCTTCTACTTCATTCTGTTGAAAATGACATATATTGATGTCTTCCATGTGCCTGTTGGTTATTACGTGATTGACCAAACCAGAGTCATACCAGGACATGAGCTCTAATGTTTTTTTGTACCACTTCTGGCTTTGATTTCCTTGGGAATCAGTTCTTTTAACTGTCTGTCTCTGAACAGTGAGAAGAGGTAGGTGTCTCCTTCATTTAGGGGATTTCTTCTGTAGGTGGGACATGAGGACTTGCCAAAAGATACTATCTGCTATCTCCAGTGAGTCTTACAGCTTCAGTGAGTGTAGACTGTGCCAAGAATTCAAGTATGAGTGAACTGGAAAATATCCCAGGCTAGGATAGCCATTTCAGCCTTGGTTTTATCAAAAGCTGATTTATGGATCAAACAAGCAGCTGCTGCATTTGCTTCGAAATCTCTCTGTCACATTTTCTTCTTATTTGGGGATTTCTCCATTCAGCTTCTCAATTTATAAAATGTTTGCACAGATTCTGCTAGGTGTTGTCCTACTTATCACATGTTAACAAAGCAATAGAATGCAGTTTCCTTTGGTGGCCATCCTTGATACACAGAAACAGCAAATTGTAGCACTGACTGTTCTCCTGCATGTGCCAGATGGTGTCTTTGAGAATACACTGTAGAGGCTTCCTACGCACCATCCTGCAGATTAAGAACATAGGGGCAGCTACTCAACTACTGCAAATCTGCAGAGTGCCACTAAACAGATTGTGCAAACCCAGTTTGCATTAGATGCTATCTGACTCATGGGATAATTAATAAAAATTGCTGTAATGTACAGGCTCATGCTTCTTTTTTTTTTTTTTCCCAGTTAATTTGCCCTGTCTTCTAAATGTCACAGAAAATTATATGGTACCTCTAGTAAAGTTAATATACAGCACTTGAACAGAGAGAAATTTTTTCAGGTCGTGTTAAAGGAAAATGTAAAAGCTTTGCAGTGCAAATACCATGGTGCAAGTGGTCTAAATATGTGGAAATAATCATAGAATCATAGAATGGTAAGGTTGGAAGGGACCTCAAGGATCATCTAGTTCCAACCCCCTGCCATAGGCAGGGACACCTCCCACTAGTACAGGTCACTCAAGGCCTCCTCCAGCCTGGCCTTGAACCCCTCCAGGGAGGGAGCAGCCACAACCTCCCTGGGCAACTTGTGCCAGTGCCTCTCCCCCTTCACTGGAAAGAACTTCCTCCTGACATCCAGTCTAAATCTTCCCTCTGCCAGTTCAAACCCATTGCCCCTCGTCCTGTCATAGATGCCCTAGATACTGTGTATTTGCACATGAAGTTACTTTTGAAAAGCATCCTATGCTTTGGAAACAATTTATGCAGCACAGACTGCATGTACCAATAAACCATATTCTTCTGATTTTAGAAGGGCATAACTGGGAAACTGAAGTAAGCTCAATATATGGAGCAATGTGCAGATGTTACATATTCAAACAGAAGGAGCTGACAAGTAGGAGCTGCTGTCATGACAGATCACCTTAGGGAATGCTTGCTGAATTGTCAGCATTGTTGTAACAGGCCTCCTTTGACTTGAGCTTGCAGATGGTCATTGTGCTGACTTTGTGACTGAAGATGTCTGTTTTAACTGATCCTGCTGTAGTCTGCGTGTGAGGGGCATGATGTGAAGGGTGAGGCACTGAAAGTGTAGAAAGCATGTCAGTAAGGAATTGTCTTTCATGTCCTTTTCTGAAAAACAACAACAACAAAAAAGACAACTTTAGGAAGTTACAGGAGGCTCTTAAAATACTGAAAATATTGCAGAGTAGATTTGTTTAAACATATTGACGAGAATATAAGTGCCCTGCAATTCCTTAAGGTTTGCAGGGGGATCAACAACCTAAGATTTTTTTTTTCCTTTTTTTCTTTTTTCCCTCTCAAATAGCCTTCCAGTATCTGAAGGGGGCCTACAGGAAGGCTGGGGAGGGACTATTGACAAGGTCTTATAATGACAGAACAAGGGGCAATGGGTTTAAACTGGCAGAGGGGAGATTTAGACTGGATGTTAGGAGGAAGTTGTTTGCAGTGAGGGTGGTGAGACACTGGCACAGGTTGCCCAGGGAGGTTGTGGCTGCTCCCTCCCTGGAGGGGTTCAAGACCAGGTTGGAGGACGCCTTGAGTGACCTGTGCTAGTGGGAGGTGTCCCTGCCTATGGCAGGGGGTTGGAACTAGATGATCCTTGAGGTCCCTTCCAACCTTACTATTCTATGATTCTATGATTTAAATTTTATAGGTTTTGGTTCTTTTTAGTTTTTTAGTTTGCAATTGTGTTCATCTATTTTACATAAGAACATCTTGTATCTACAGCAGTCATTCATGCAGCAAAATAAAAAGGATTCTTTTTGAAAGAAAAAAGAAAAGTAATGTACATACTCTCTAAATGCCTCACAATGAAGAGATAATTGACACAAAGCCAATACAATCTACCTGTGGCAGGGGGTTGGAACTAGATGATCCTTGAGGTCCCTTCCAACCTTACTATTCTATGATTCTATAATTTTAGATTTTTTTTTAAACCACTGTACACTCACATGCTCTTTTACTTGACAGCTTGTCTAGCTGATGCTTCTGAGTGTTCTTAAATCCTGGTTCTATTTATGGAACTGCTTTTATGTCTGACCTGAGTTGTTTTTCTTGAGACCATCCTAAAAATAAAAAAAATATAGCTACACATATTAATGTAAATTACACCAGAGGCATTTGTAGTCATGCTGTACAAAGCTGTTTTTGCCAGGCTTCTAATGCATGACTTCTGACATGAAAGAGTTCTGTGTTTTAACAAGATTTCCAAGCCTATTTGTTCCAAGCTTATGAAAGTAACCCTTTTCTCTGAGAACAGCTGTCATAAAAATATACTAGAGACACATTGGCAAGTTCATAGAACAGGTAGAA
>WBNM01006546.1:0-10790 GCA_013399055.1 Ramphastos sulfuratus | reverse complement strand
CCTCTCCTCTCATTTTCAAAACTGCAGTCCACTTGACAGGCTGAAACTGTAGCATTCAGTAGACTTCCAGACCCAAGATAGCTTGTAGTTGTATACATTGTAAATGGCTTCTAATTGCTGACCAGGGTTTTTCAGCAGCCTACTTGTAAATTCATAAATATCATTTGGTCACTTCTGTGGCACAATGAAATGTTGTTAGTCAAGTAAAAGAAATATTATCTTGACCCTTCTTTCTTGTTGCTTGAAGATATCTTTTCAAAACACACCCAAATAAATTATATGGCTTTGCCATTATCATCAGTGGTCTTGTCTGACTTTTATAATGAATGGAAAGGATTGAAAATATTTTGGAGTCAGCCACAGGGAAAACTTGAGAAATATTATTCTAAATGCTCAAGTAGATATTTTTAAAGTTATCATAATGTGAAGAAAAATAAATCTATGAAAAACATTCTTTAGCCAACTTTCCCCCAGCCTAAATTCCACTGGAGTCTCTGAGCCTAGGATTTCCTATTGGCTGGCTGCCTCAGAAGGCCTGGAGCCAGCAAGAGGTGCCAAGGCTTATCTGCACTTTGGGTTGAATCAAGGCCTCTGGGGCTAGGCATTGGTCATAAAATAGGACAGAAACATCCTTCAATTCTTTTGTTCATCTTATGTGGTAACACCTCTGGACACTTGCAGTCCCATGGGCTTGCCTGGGGGCTGAACCAAGGCTTTCAGTGGTGTCCTTTGTAGAGCAAATATCTCTGGTTTAAGTGTGGAGTTTTGTGTTGGTTGTTTTGGTTTTTGGGTTTTTTTTATATTATCTATTAGGTTTTCAAAGCATCTCTGTTTTGGCAAAGGTGTAAATTCGAATGTGTTCCAGAATTTTGCTCTGATTTGTGACTTTAACTGTTCTCTTGTTCTGCCCAAGGGCATGTAATGCTTCCTATCCTGCAAGTTCTGCAAATTCCTAAGTGAGAGCTGCAGGTGGTGGGAATTAGGAATCATTAATACAAGTTCTTGCAGACTGACTAACCTCACCCTGCTGATGAGTGAGTGGGTGGAAGAGAAGCAGAGTTGATGTCATTTGAGTGCTCAGAATTTATATCATCTCGTGCTTTGCTTCAAGCCACATCTCGTCTTTTGCTAACTCACTTTCTGGCTCCCTGTACTTTCACCAGTTTTAGGACTGAGGAAAGTTGTGGGGAGAGGCCAATGGGATGAGATTTAACAAGGCTAAGCGCAGGGTTCTACACTTTGGCCACAACAACCCCAAGCAGTGCTACAGGCTGGGGACAGAGTGGCTGGAGAGCAGCCAGGCAGAGAGGGACATGAGGGTGCTGGTAGATAGTAGCTGAAGATGAGCTAGCAGTGTGCCCAGGTGAGCCAATGGTATCCTGGCCTGGATCAGGAACAGTGTGACCAGCAGGACAAGGGAGGTTATTCTGCCCTTGGACTCAGCACTGGTTAGGCCACACCTTGAGTTTTAATAATACTCGCTTCTTCTCACAGTCATGGAAACTTTATACAGATAATAACACAGGATCTAGAAGTAACTAGCAATAACTGAAACATTAATTGAAACATTAATTGAACTGGAAAAGAAGGTTCCTGTGGTCGATGTACCGCTTGCGGTCAATACTCCACTTGCCCACTAGATGGACTCAAGGAGCTCCTTTCTGCTTATGGCAGAAGGCAATGGTGAGTTACAAGAGGCTTTAAGTATTCACTCGCAAAATTATCTCCCGACTGGCAGGGCTGGCTACAGCTTCAGACAGTACCCAAACGCTGTCAGGGAATTCTGTTACTGTCTTGTCAGCTGCTGAGACTTCTGATTCTTCCCAGGCTTTAGGGTGCTAGGGAAAGAAGGCAGACAATCTCTGACCTAGTCCAGGCTCTCTGGATGATCTGTGTATCTCCAGGAGGCTTTCAGGTGCAGGCAGGATGTCTTGCCATGTGCAGTCTCACCACGATGTCATGCTGGCTGTGCAGGCTGATTGTGTGCAGGCATTTAGAGCCTGTTCCTGGTAACCATGGCAGGCAGTTTCCAGGGAGTTCAGGATACAATAAGGCAGTAGTAAGCAGCAAACATGAATACAAGGGCAGAGCACATTGTGCTCCCTTCTCATATCCTTTTATCCATACAGCCTGAGACTAATGGGCCTTTGGACACAAAATAGCCAATCAGAATGGCAGTTAGCCAAGCTTGACCATATCAGGTGAAGCCATAGGCTTGCTTTACCCTTTTTAGGACAAAACACAGCCTTGCACAAGACAGGTACAAGCTGAGCCTGTGTATCTTGTTTACCACAGGCTGCAAACCACTCTGGGCAAGCCACAGTCCTCAGACTCAGTGGCTCCAGGTTCTTCGTTCTCTTTCCTGTGGTTACTTCTCCCCACAACAGAAGGAGGGAGAGCAGCAAAACACATTTGGGCAAGCCGGGAGATGTATAAGCCTATTTTGGCCTGCTTAGGCCTACCAAGACACTGTATTACATTTACTTTGTATATAACTAAATATCTGTGTATATTGTGTACACATACGCTTGTAAATTATGTTGAGCTGTAAATATAAAGCTTCATTTCTTACCTTCCAGTCAACTGCGTCTAGTCTGAATGAATTCCTAACTGTGTGGAGGGGCAGGTAATTCCCAAACCACTGCAAGGCACATCATCAGTTTCAGGATAACACATAGATCATGTATTTAGACACCTTCATACATTTAGACATCTTCATACACTCCTTTAGCAAATCCTCTGACTCTGGCAATGATCTGTCAGCTGCTTCTTCTTTCTTTCTTCCTTTCTTTCTTTCTTTCTTTCTTTCTTTCTTTCCTTCTTTCTTTCTTTCTTTCTTTCTTAATTCTTCGGTTTCTTTTGTCCCATGTTGGAGAAAATAAAACCAATTATACTTTTAGAAATAGAACTACTTTCATTATGGAAATGAAATATCTACTCTTTTCCCCACCCATAAATTAATGTGGAGAGTAAAGAATAAACATTTATTTCCTATTTGTGGACATTGTTTTTGTAATTCCATCTCTAACAGGATATTATCCAAGTGAAATACTTATACTTTAAACATCGGCTCAAATTTCCACTACTTACACTCACCTAAAGCTCATCTGTTTTTTTTCTAAGGGGTGTGGTAAAGGAGGCACATTACCACAGGTCACAGAGTGATGAAATCTGGCATCGAGTTTCTCAGCACTTATTACCAGTTCAAGGTCAGCCAAAGAAGTTTCTAATCCTGTATGTGGTTTCAGATAAATATGCAATTTGTACCAAAAGAAGAGGAATTTTCAGCTCAGTGCCATGGGGTTTGCTGTCTGTATAACCAGTTCAGCACACAAATGTTAAAGTGGGAACACATTGGCAATTCTAACTGAAATGGAGATGAAGACTTATTCAACTGCAGGAAACATCACTGTTCAACACAGCAAATGTGCTGTCAGTCTCATTGCATGTACCAAAGAAGTAAACTATATTGATGCTTACTCTTTTTACTCAAAAAAGTTATTTTAGAAGATAACAGTCAAGCAAAATCTCTGACATCATAATAATCAATTATCACCTGCTACGATTCTTCCACAGTAACCTCCTTTCTTCCTTCACTGCAGTTTAAATTATGTTAGACACAGCAGAAATGAGGCATTGACATTTTTGAAATCATAGAATCATAGAATCAGTCAGAGTTGGAAGAGACCACAAGGATCATCCAGTTCCAACTCCTGCCATGCCCAGGGACACCCTACCCTAGATCAGGGTGCCCACAGCCTCATGCAGCATGGCCTTAAACACCTCCAGGGATGGGGCCTCAACCACCTCCCTGGGCACCCCCTGCCAGGCTCCCACCACTCTCATGCTCAAGAGCTCCCTCTTCACCTCCAGGCTGACTCTCCCCACCTCCAGCTTTGCTCCATTCCTCCTAGTCCTGTCACTACCTGAGAGCCTAAAAAGTCCCTCCCCAGATTTTTTGTAGCCCACTTCAGATCCTGGAAGGCCACAAGAAGGTCACTTGGGAGCCTCCTCTTCTCCAGACTGAACAGCCCCAACTCTTTCAGTCTGTTCTCACAGCAGAGCAGCTCCAGCTCTCTGAGCATCCTGGTGGTCCTTCTCTGGACACACTCCAGCATCTCCACATCCTCTTGTGCCAGGGGCTCCAGAACTGGATGCAGTACTCCAGGTGGGATCTCAGCAGAGCAGAGCAGAGGGGGAGAATCACCTCCCTCCAACTGCTGGCCACACTTCTGATGTAGTCCAGGCTCTGGCTGGCTTTCTGGGCTGCAAGTGCACACTGCTGGCTCCTGTTGAGCTTCTTGTCTATCAGCAGCCCCAAGTCCCTCTCCTCAGGGCTGCTCTTCAGGCAGTCACTGCCCAGCCTGTATTTATGCTTGGTATTTGTGCTCGACCCAGCTGTGGGACTTTGCACTTGGTCTTGTTGAACTTGAAATGATAGAAACCAATCTTTCACACCTCATCAGTGGAGAGTTCATGAACAGCATTCCTGGTATCTACTAAATTCCCTAAAATACATATTGCTTTGTGTGACTTTCCCTAACACAATGAGTGTAAATTACATTTACATTCATTATTTTCATGATAGTGCAGTTTCTTACCAGTGAACCTGGAGGAGAATTATATGTGTAATCTAGTAGAAAAAGCAGGCACTTCAGTAAAGATGGAAGACTGAAAATATGATTATTTTAGCAAATGGTAAACAAAACCTTTATTAGCATTTGAGCTGATGAGAGGGCACAGTGCATGCAAATCAATTCATAGACAATAAATAAAGCAGTGAATTTTAAGATATGAATAAGTGAACAGGATATATTATTATTTACAGGGGGAATGCATCAGGATGACAAAAAAATGTGCATGATAATTTCATACCTGTTTCCTTTGGCAGTACAAGAGAGATATTTTCATTTGCGGTGTTGGGCTTTGATCTCCTAATCATTGTCATGTCCTGATGCTAATAGGGACCTTCAGATTACAAAAGTGGTAGATCCATCACACCCTGGGGCAGGTCATCAGTTATACTGTGGCTCTTGATAGACCGTCAAGTTACAAGGTAGTGTATCTCCATACTCAGTAGATATTTCTGAATTAAGAAAGGGAAAAAAAAAAAAAAAAAAAAGACAGAAAACAGAACAGTTACCAAACTATGGCTTTGGAACAACACAGAAACTTGTCATTAAATCTCTAAAGCCACACGCGCTAGCAGGGCAGTAGCTACAGTGGTGCCTGCCTGTGAGAAGAGAGCAAGCAGGAATTACTTGAGGTGGCGTAGTTGGATTTCTCTATCATTGTAATGAGTTTGGCTGTGCTGGAATTAATTCTCCACGGAGCATCTTTCTATGTTCTGCAGTGTTGTAGCTGAGTGTTGATAACACAGTAATGTTTTTGCTATTGCTGAGCTGAGCACCAAGGCTCTGCTTTTCCAATATTTACCCTACCCCAAGAGTACAATGAGGGCCGGGCAAGGTCTTGGGAAGGGACACAGTCAGACAAGCTGGCCCAAAGAGCTGTTCCATGCCATCAGCTCAGACATGAAAGCTAGGTGAAAGAAGGAAGTCTTCTGGAGGGGAAGTACAGAACAGCATCTTTGCTTTTGCTTCCACAAGCAGCCTTTGTCTTGGCTTTTGCATCCTATTGAATAACTTCTATCATAACACCTGTGCTTTTGTTATATTTTCTCTCTCCCATGTTGANCAAAAAAAAAACCCCATGTTGTGGTGAGTTTATTCTACCGGGGGAGGGATCTGCCCTAACCCAGTACACCTGTCCATCTAAGAAGAGGAGTGATAGAGTAGGTTTGGTGTTCATCTGCCCCTACCCAACACCAAACCACCACAACCATGCATGCCTACATTGTCCATGTACTATAATTTGAATACCAGGATCCCAGAAGCTGGATAAGCATTTACCAGTTGTGAAAGCTGCTGGCCCACACTATGTTTTGTCTCCATGGTTATGTGTATTTCTGGCTTTGTGGAGCTCAGCTGTGTGACATGTTCAGCACCTGGAGCCAGCAGAGCTGCCCATCTCTGGAATGGGAATCCATTCCAGATGGAGAAGTATCACCAGAGAAAAACCGTTGCTGCTTTACTTTCAGAAGAGGTCTTCAATCAGCGTAGCACTAATTCATGTTTTATATATAATCACCCAGTTGTATGCATGTCACATGAATTTGCTGCCACTCGCTTCCATTTGAGCTATCACAGCAGCTTAGGCCATAGTCCTCCTACTGAAATCCATGATAAATCACTTTAAGTACACTACTTAAATGTACATATCCTTTTAAGTGTTTGCAATCAGAAGTCTGATGCTAAAGTTGCACTGCTGTCTATGAGAAATGCTGACATTTCACCACAGCCTGCTGATATAAAGAGCTCCATAACTACTGGTTTCAATCTTTTCTTTATGTTTTCCTGTATCTTTCATGGTAATGGATAAGACTAAGGCATACAGAACTAACAGTAAGATTCCGTCTTGGACCGAGCCACTATTGTGTCAGGTAGTTACTTTTTGAAAGTGGATCTGCCACTGAAGGGTGGATTTACACCTGCATCTTGAAGTATGCTGTTATCATCATAAATTGTAGTGGCTGCTATTATTTTCCTAACCATAGCCTCCATCAGATCTTCATCTGGAATTTTAAAATGGCATGAAAAGCTCAACATGAGCCTGCATTGTGTGTGCGCAGCCCAGAGTAACCTAGTCCTGGGCTGCAGCAAGAGCAGTGTAGCCAGCAGGGCAAGGGAGGGGATTCTGCCCCTTTGCTCTGCTCTCCTCAGACCCCACCTGGAGTTCTGTNAATGGGTTTGAACTGGCAGAGGGGAGATTGAAACTGAATGTTAGGAGGAAGTTCTTTGCAGTGAGGGTGGTGAGACACTGGCACAGGTTGCCCAGGGAGGTTGTGGCTGCTCCCTCCCTGGAGGTGTTGAAGGCCGGATTGGAGGAGGCCTTGAGTGACCTGTACTAGTGGGAAGTGACCCTGCCTATGGCAGGGGTTTGGAACTAGATGATCCTTGAGATCCCTTTCATCCTTACCATTCTATGATTCTATGATTCTATACACATGCTTAAGGCATAAACACTCTAACTGAGCAGTTTCTGCAGTCCATTGCAGTTGTCAACATGAACAACTATTTTTCTACCATCTTATGGTAGATTCAAGTCAACCCTAAATTAGCTGCCTAACTTTGCTGTTGTCTCACTGAATCAGAAGTGGTGGAAGCTTAGAAACAGGGATGCTGAGCATCGAGTACATATGCTCCATGCGTCAACAGAACAGCTGCAACCAGAGTGATGACAAATTTTCCTAACCTGCCAGGGCAGTGCCTCCCTCTGTTAACCATAGAAGGTATCTAGCCTATTAGTTAATCTCCCACCTGTGAGAGCAAATTCTATGATCCCAAGTGCCATCGTGGATGCTCTTCTATTTCAGGAACTTTGTTTGACATCTCCATTTCCAATATCTTTCTCAACAGGTTACCCTAAGTGCTGAGTGGTAGATAGATCTTTTTTGAAGACAAGGCAGCTACATGATACTTCTTAGAGCACAATTAAGAAATAATGTAGCATCTTCATTGCTGTTACCCTGTGCACCCTTGTGCAAGCCATGCTTGAAAATAAAAGTTTTGCATTGCAAAAAACTTTTCATGAAGCAATACTGAATGGTTGGCTTCCTATAAATGACACCTTATATGAAAAGAACCAAACAGAATCACAGAATGTCTTTGGTTGGAAGAGACCATCAAGATCACCTGATCCAACCTTCAACCCAGTACCGCAAGATCACCACTGAGCCATGTCTCTAAGCACCGAAGCCACATGCTGTTTAAATACCTCCAGGGATGGCGACTCCACCACTGCCCTGGACAGACTATTCCAATGTCTGATAACTGTTTTGGTGAAGAAATATTTCCTTGCATCCTGCCCAAAACCTTCCCTGGCGCAATTTGCATCCATTTCCTCTAGTCCTATTTCTTGCCACCAGGGAGAGGAGACCCTTTCTCTCATAGAATTCTAGAATTATAGCATCAACCAGGTTGGAAGAGACCTCCAACCTCATCCAAGTGTTTACTATACTGCCACAAAAATGTTGTCCTGGCTATCCCGATTGAGGGTTATTGACATATTTTCNCCTGGCTATCCCGATTGAGGGTTATTGACATTTTCTTACACAAAGTCAGGCCTTCAAATGAGCTGGGAACTGATCTGCAGAAAGCAAGATTAAAAAGTTACTCTTAAAGGCAATCTTGAGACCAGTAGAAACTGGGATGATCATAGAATCATAGAATCATGGAATCAACCAGGTTGGAAGAGACCTCCAAGCTCATCCAGCCCAACCTAGCACACAGTCCTAACCAAGCAACCAGATCATGGCATTAAGTGCCCCATTCAGGCTTTGCTTGAACAGCTCCAGGAATGGCGACTCCACCACCTCCCTGGGCAGCCCATTCCAATGCCAATCACTCTCTCTGTCAAGGTTAGACTGACAGCTCCCAGGATAATCCTTTCAGCCCTTCTTGTAGCTAGCAAACCAAAATCAGGAACTTTAAAGATTCAGTGGGTTGGTATACAGCATCTTCTTTATAGAACAGATGTAGTCATTATTGTCCTTTCCCATGATGGAAGCTCTTTGCTGTCTCATTACTTACTCCATGCTTCCTTTAATAGTTGCTATACTAAATATTGTACTACAAATTTTTATCTTTTTCACTTTTCCAAAGCACCTTAGTAAAATGCAGTTGTATTCTCACAGCAGTGGTAGTCAATTCCTTGTCTTTGGTTCATTTTCTCTGTTTCTTTCCAGAATTACAAAGTCATGTTTGCAAAAGGAGAGCCTGGGAGTACAAGGAGATGCCCTGCTATAACCATGTTTGTAAGGAAGCCTTAAGGGAACACATTATTTTCAAGTGCTTATGAAGCCAGTCTAATAGTAAATGTAATTTGTTTTACATAGGATTTACAGCATTCAGCTGCCTGTAAAGACAGCATTAAATGAACTGACTATACTCACCACCTTTCTCTCATAATCACACTGCAGACAGAGGTTTGTTTTGAATTTAGTTTATAAGCACACATGCAAGAGTACTGAGGATCTGGCGTTTGAATAGTACCTTTGGGATGCCATGGGCCTTGAAGATAAGGATGGAGACCATGAATATAATCTGATAGAATTGGGCAAGCAACATTCTGTGTCAAGAATATGCTGTAGTGTTTTCACTATGGCCAAAACTCCTCAGGAGTCATGTTTTACTGCTCTAGGCCAAATGGAAATTGCTGAGTCTGGAAGGTTTTAGCCCAGTACTTCTATATTCCAAAGCTGACAATATAAAGGTATGAAACAGTATGCCTTGTAAAACACTTTCTTCAAACCAGCTGATATTGANGGGTAGGGTGTCCCTGTCCACAGCAGGGGAGTTGGAACTGGATGCTCCTTGTGGTCCCTACCAACCCTGACTGATTCTATTATTCTATGATTCTCCGTTTCTGTGATTGTATGATTCTATGATTCTATGATTCATTAAATGTGCATTTTTAAAGAAAAGCTATTTTGTCATATTCCTTTGGAACATCTCTTATAGGTGAGGTTCTAATATGCTGTGGTTCTCCATAATTGAAATGTTTCACAGAGATGCAGACATGAGAACATCTGTCTGTCCATCTATTCATATACACAGACACAAGTGAAATCACAGTTCTGGGATTTCCTGGAAACTATTTGTGGGATCAAGAATATCAGCTTGAATTAGATTTGTTAACAGTTGATCTTTGTTTAACTCCAAACAATTTTGCTGAGGGATGTAACTATTGATAGCAACTATGTTAGGGTTATAATCAGCTTGGCTAGGGTAAGTTTCCTTTGTTTTAGTAAAGATATTAAAGGGAAAATGATTTTTTTTCCCCCCTGTGAAGTACTCCAGACTCTAGTTAGAATCAAAGACTATTGGTTATAATGCTGGAATATGCAGATCATTTTTTGGAACAAAATCATTTTCCTTCCCACATAAATATTCTCTTCATATTCTCTTAAGGCTTGCATTCATTACTTCCTTCATGTCTTATTCCTTAAGCCAATGTTGTTATTGAAATGCTAATCTGGGAATAATGTTTCGTGGCTTTGGAACAATTGTTTATGTGTTATTCTGTTATTAAGCATGTTTGTTAAAATCAAATACCTTGCAGAGGAAGTCTCAGGCTGTAGTATTTGAACTTTTGGAAAAGAGGCATAAAATCCAGTATGAGCTAAAGTCTCTTTAAAGATCTGTCTCTTTCCCCTTTTTTCTCCAAAAACATCTGCATCCTATATTTGCCATAACTGATACTTTCTCACCTGTACACAGTTCCCTGATACAGTCAATTTGATCTAAAGATTTATCACCCCTGTTAGATCCTTAAAGTTAGAATGTCTTGTTAGAATATTTATAAAACTTAAAATGAAGGCATTAAAATGGACAAAAATAAAACATATGGTTTTAATAGTTTTAGGGTTTTACGGTTTGTGGTGCATGTTGGAATAATTTCAAGTTATGGGACTAGACTATGGTGGGGACAGCAGATACATTCTGCTTGCATCTGTCCTCTGTCTGAAAATGTCAACATTCTTTATAAGTGTTGATCAGCTTAGTTTCCCACTTTAAGGAAAGCAATATCATTACCTAATTTTTTTCATTTGGATGAGATCCTTTCTAAAACCTGAAAGTCTGCATGAAAACAGTGAATTGGTTGTGGCAATTAACCAGGCAGGAATTATAAAAGCTGTAGTTCCTGTATTTCCCAAAAGCCCCACCCAC
>WBNM01006545.1:31167-45210 GCA_013399055.1 Ramphastos sulfuratus | reverse complement strand
CTCCTTTCATGTAGTTGAAGAGGATGAGAAGGTCCTCCCTTAGCCTCCTTTTCTATAAGTTAAGCAGTTCTCTCAGATCCTCTTCTAGACTTGTTCTGCAGACCCTTCAGCGGCTTTATTGCTCTTTTTTGGACCCACTCCAGCACGTCAATGTCCTTCATGTGGTTAGGAGTGCAAAACTGAACCAAATATTCAAGATGTGACCTGTCCAGTGCTAAGTACCAGAGGGCGATCTCTGTATTAGTCCTGCTGGTCACACTATTGCTGATACAGCCTAAAATGCAGTTGCCTTCTTGGCCACTTGGGCACACACTGGCTCATCTTCAGCTGGTTACTTCAGGAGTAACAAAACCCAAGAGGACTTAATGTAAAAAAAAGAAAGGGAGTTTGTGTGATTGCAAAGTTCGAGGACTGAGGGTAGGGACTACTTTTTGGTTATATTTTGGGTTTTTACAGCTACGATATGCTTTCTCCTGAGGAAGATACTTATATGACAATCTCATTAAAAATAAATGAAAGAGAAATAATTCTTAGTTGAAAGTCAAGCACTTAGAACTGAAGAAACATGTTACTTACCACCATTTATGAAGGTCAGACTGCAGTGTATACTAGCTAAAATTTGAACTGTTTGAGCATGGTTTTAAAAATATTTCCTCTGCATCAGTAAGTAGATACACTGGACACCATGGAAGTCCAAATGAAGTTGCATGGGCAGCAAGACGTCTGGCATTTCATGCATCACAGCTTTCACGCGCTTAGCTGAACATGGTTTCATTTGCAAGGCTAACATAGGGGGATTTATAATTAATATGTATATTTCCACACACCCACACACTGAGGCACATATAGATGTAAATGTTTCGGGGGAGCTTAGACTACAAAGGATGCCTGCCACAAAGAGCAGTGGCAATGGATTATTCACTTTGCTAGGGCAGCTCTTGAGGTAGCTTAACAGAGATGAACAGCAATGATCTAACATTATTATTACTGCATGAGCATAGTGTGATAGAAAAGGTGTGTAGAAAACATCTGACACAAAGGCCTAATGGCACAGTTTCTGCTCAGGCAAAATTTTCACTAATGGTTTCAAAACCAGAGGGAGGCATTGACCCATTAGTACTTACCACTACCAGGGTTTCAAGCAACAATTGCGGGACTGGGCCATTATACAGCACTTTCCATCCCACAAAATCCCCTGCTGCTTTCCAAATTATACCTATTTACAGGTAGATAGACAATATTTTATCCATGACAAACCTGATGACCTACAGGGTAAAACACAGCAGAAACCTTGTTCACCAATTCAGAAGGGCAGCAACCATCCTGGATCAGCACGTGACTGTGTCAGACAAGGACTGTGGAGCGTAACAACCCACTTTTACCCAAAAAACCCGAATTAAAGCAGACATTTAAGAAGCAGAAGCATTGTCTGCTTTTATCCTAGCCCAGACATGGCATCTCCAGGCGGGGATGTTCACCCGGGTTTCCCTCCAGGTTGTGTCATCCAGCTACTGTGGAGGACGGATGCGGCATTTATGAGATCTGACAAGATATCAACCCAAGGTGACTCTGCAGTGAAAACACTTGTAAGCCAACGTTTCTATGCACGGCAGCCTCTATGTACTCAGGCAAAATCATTATATACTCCTTACAATTAACATTTTACTCAGTGAATAGTCTTGATGAAATCAAGAAGACAACCTATGGCATTCAAGAGCTTTTTAACATGGGCAACAATATCACCACTGGGCTTTGTCATACTTTGCGTTTGATACACAGAATCCCATGAATGACAGACAACAAACAAATCCAGGGATCACAGTCATCTGCAGCTGGAAATATTAAATGAAATCCTTACAAGCAACAGTATCATTCTTGGATAATCTTGATTATGGCACAAATTTGATGTGCTCTTATGAATAAAACTCCAGTTCCAAGCATATCCTTCTGGATTGCAGGAAACTCTCAAACTGGGTCCAGTACAAAGATGATTGGATAGGGCTGGGTGATAGGTTGGACTGGATGATCTAGGAGGTCTCCTCCAACCTGGTTGATTCTGTGATTCTATTGCATGATGTAACATGGCAGCCTTGGCTGTTCAAACTGAAATGCTAGATATCATAGAATCATAGAACTGGATTGCAGAACACCTCTAAGATCATAGAGTCCAACCATCACCCTAATACCACCATGGCCATAAATCATGTCCGTTGTGCCATGTCTACACATTTTGTGAAACCTCCAGGGATGGTGACTCCACTACTTCCCTGGGCAGCCCATTCCAATGCCTGGCCCCTCTTTCATGACAGATTTTTTCCCCTAATATCCAACCTAAACCTCCCCTAGCACCATTTCAGGACATTTTGTCTCATTCTATCACAATACTAGGGAGAAGAGACCAATTTCCACCTCACTCCAACTTCCTTTCATGGAACTGAAAAGAGCAATGAGGTCTCTCCGCAGGCTTCTCTTCTCCAAGCTACACAGCTCCAGTTCCCTCAGCCACTCCTCACCAAACTTGCTCTCCAGACTCTTTACCAGCTTCATTGCCCTTCTCTGGATAAGTTCTGGTATATCAGTAGGTACTAGGTGGCAATGCTCCTACTGACAGACACAAGTCTTTGGATTAGGAATGAATAACTCATTTTTTCCCCCCATTATCTCTGGAAAGGTTTCTGAGATGACAATGATGGTTAGAGAAGGAAGGAAAAATAGATACCTCTGAAAAGTAAGGAAAGTAAGATTTGATGGTCATTAACTACTAATGGGAAAAGTTCAGCAGGGGTGTGATGTAGCCAACAATTTATATTTTAACATATTGATGATGAATCCCAGCATAGCCATTCAAATCAAATCCAGCAGGCTTTCTTTTGTCCTTATGGAAATTTAAATCAATAGTACTGGTATTGCCTATATATACCTATATGTGCAGCTATGCATACATATTTCTGAATTACAAAATACCGTTGTACCATTTTGCTCTCATTTTAGATTTTTAGCACCATGATGCACATCTCCATTCTTCCAATCAATTTATTCTGTTAGTGTTTTTCAGCATTTTAAATCCCTAAGCTAAGTAAAAAATGTTGATTACTTACCATAAGCACTGTACACGCCGTTCTAATACAGGTTATTAGCAATTTGACATCCTCATCTATATGCATTATTCCACTTGGAAAATTAAATGAAACCCTTGATTCAGAATCTGAAACACTTAGAAGTAATGATGCTGTTTACTGATTGACTGAAGTTGTGGTTTTCAAGCACTATTTAATAGAGGAAACAAAAAAGCACTATCAAGTAGAAAGGAAGCAACTGAGCTACTTTAAAGGATGTGTCTAAGTTACTTTAGGAAGCATTCATAGTGTATGAATAATGGACATTCATTGTGTTTTTCATCATTTCATAGAATCATAGAATCATAGAATGGTGATGGCTGGAAGGGACTTTTGGAGATCATCTAGTCCAATTCCTCTGCTAAAGCAGGGTCACCTGCAGCAGCTTGCCCAAGATTACAATGACCACTTGCTGCCACTGAGAAAAGCCCAGGCCCATCCTCATGTTCTCAACCATTCAGATATTTAGAAGAATTGAGAAGATCATCAAATCTTATTCTGCCCTTCTCCAGGCTAAACAGTACCAGGTTTCTCAGCCTTTCCTCCTCACAGAGATGCTCTAGTTTCCTCAGCATCTTCAGAGCCTCTCCAGTAGTTCCCTCTCTCTTGAGCTGGGGAGCCCAGAACTGGACACAGCGATTCAGGTGCAACCTTACCAAGGCAGAGTAGAGAGAAAGGAGAACTTCTCTCTGCTCTTCTTCATGCACCCTAGTGAAACATTTACCTTCTCATCCATGGGGCCACATTACTGGTTTGTGGTTAACTTGTTGTCCTGCACCACTCCCAGGTCTTTCTCTGTGGGTCACCTCCTCACCTCTACTGGTACAGGGCATTATTTTTCTCCAGGTACAGGACTCTACTGTTGAAGATGACATTTGCTCCCATCCAACTCTCCAGCCTGTTCAGGTATCACTGAACAGCAGCCCAGACACAGACTGTCAGGCACTTTTGCTTTGGTATCATCATCAAAGTGGTTGTTCCTTCATCCAGGTCACCGATGAATACTTTGAACAAGGGTGGACACAAACTGACCCCTAGGGAAAGCCACTAGCCACAGGGCCTCCAACCAGACCCTGCATTGTTGATCATAACCCTCTGACCTCTCTCATTCAGACAGTTCTCAATCCACTTCCTTGTCCACTCCTTTAGCCCATGCTCCCTAAGCTGCCCTATGAGGATGTTATGAGATGAGAGACAGCATCCAAAGCCTTGCTGAATTCAAGGTAAACATCTGCTGCTGCCCATTCATCTGCCCAGCTAATCACCTATTAGTCTATTAGACTATTAGATTGGTCAAGCAGGATTTCCCTTTTATGAATTCATGCCGACTATTCCTGATAATCTTTCTGTCCTCATTCTTAAAGATTACCTCCAAGACAGCTTTCCAACACTGTGAGCTTAATACTGGTTTATATTTCTTGTGATTCAGAACCTAATAAACTCAATGTAAGAGAAAATGCAACACAGAGCAACAGTATTTTGTCAGAATCCCTTTTCAGTATTGCTTCTTCATTAATATATGACTGTATTTTATCAATAAAGATTAAAAATAATTGGAAGTGGAACTGGAAGTGCTTAGGTCTCATGTGAAGCATAAGCCCAAAGAAATGCAAAAAGTTAGTTCTAGAACACCAGTCCTGCTACTACCCTCAACAACACAGTGGTGAGCAGAACTCAGGAGTGCAGCGACATCTAACATTGAAGATGACATGAAGTTCCTATTCAGTCAGGACACTGCTGAGAATTGCTTTAAAGAGCGGAACTATAAAAAATACAGAATCATTGGAAAAGCCCTCTAAGATCATTGAGTCCAACCATCAACCCAACACCACCATGCTCACTAAACCATGTCCCAGAGTGCCATGTCCATACATTTCTTGAATACCTCCATGGATGGTGACTACAGCACTTCACCTAGCCAGCCTGTTCCAATGCCTGACCATTCTTGCAACAGAGAAATTTTTCCTGTTGGCCAACTTGAGGCCATTTCCTCTTTTCTTACTGCTAGTTACTTGAGAAAAGAGATTATTTCACAGGGCCAGTGAGAATATGAATATGGGGCCACCTGGAGGCGTGAAATGTGGTTGGGGAATCACAGGTTTACCTCTAATTTCAATTGCAACACAGATCAGGCATTATGTTATGCTTTGGCTTGTAGTGTGAAGGGAACACAAGTTGTCAGCAGCACCAAGGATATTTTGTTGTTACTCAGTAGATGGTAGTGAGTATTACCAAAACAATAGATTTTGCAAGGCAGATGACATGCTTCTGTTTTCATCGTTTTCCCTTTCTATGAGAACCCCACCTGAAGTCTTGGTGAGTGTGGTGCTTTTAAGTGGCTCATTCCTATTCAGATGATATTATTTCATATTCAAATTTATAAGCATAAATTTTGGGAAATTCATTCCCACGTATCCACAGCCTTTCAAAGATTTTCTCAGCCATTGCAGATAGTCGGTTCACTTCCTGATCTAAACCCCTCACTTGAGATTTTAAATGTATTATTTACAGCAGAAACATCACGAATTTAGTACTCACACTTATTAGCATAGAATTAGAATAAATCCGAGGAAAACAATTGAGAGAATTAGAAATATATTGCATACTAACTTTAGACAGTGTAATGAGCAGATGCCGAAAGCTCGTTTGATGGCATATTTTTTATTCGGAATTATTTTAGGGATTATCTAAGAGCTGTACTGTGGATTATATATATATAAAAAGAGTACTTTCAGTTTAATTTAGCCCTGTGAACATGTGAAAGTGTTTCAGACAGGTGAAGTATACTGAGGGATGTCTTAAGCTACCACTCTAGGGACTAAGAATAATAATAAAAAAAAGTCAGTTGCCAAGAGGAGTTGGCATTTTACTAAGTCTGGATATAATTGTGCTAGAAATCTTGAGGATACTTTGAAGCAGCCTTAAGAGAGGATATTGCCTACTGGAATTTCTCCTCAGTGCAAGTTTCACTGCAATTTATTTTAGATCAAATATACTCGTGACACAAGATTATACTCTTGCTCTGGATATGTATATTCATTTCACCAACTGAAATTGTTGGGAGCTATGAACACTTGCTTCTGTGCCAGCTGACCTACTTTGGGTTCGTGCCTTGCTGTTGGAAAATAGTCACCAAAGCCAAACTCAGTTCATTCTGATGGACGTGCACTGAGCTGCAGGGCCATTTGAACTGAATGTCCACCAGGCCATGTGTTTTTGCTGTTTCTGTTGAACTTCGGCACTGCCTTTCTGTGGTTTCTCTGTCTCATTTGCTGCATCCAAACCCTAACCCATGCAAAACAGTACTCAACCCCAGCATCAGAGTTAACCCTTCATGATACTCCAGCAGCACATTTATGGGCACTGGGATGCAGAGTAAGGTGCAACCAGAACAGGAACATAATTCTCCTCTTTCCCAGTTTCATAATATAACTGTGAAAGCTCTGGAATTCTTTTTCTCTTCTTGGAAAACAGTCCTGTGCTTACTCTTACCTGTATCTTTTTTTTTTCCTTTTATTTTTTTCCTTTTTTTGTTTTCTTTTTTTTTCTTTTTTCTTTTCTTTTTTTTCCTTTTTCTTTTCTTTTTTCTTTTTTTTATTTTCTTTTAAAATTTTTTTTTCTTTTCCTTTTTTTTTCTTTTTTTTCTTTCCTCTAACACGCTCCTTGCCCCATTTTTTTGTGTTTCTGCCCTCCTTCCTTTCTTAGCAGTCAACAGGAGAATCTCTTCTTTATGAAGCTGTAGTCTTCTTTGTCTAGTATCCCTTACTAATCAGCCTGTTGAAGGCTCTGTCACTTGGTTATCACTGCACTTGAATAGACTGATTTTTCTGCTCTGACCAACTATTTTATCCCAGGAGACCCCATCTGAATCAGTTCTAATGATCCTCTCTTATTGACTGTTGATCCTCCTCTGCTGATTCCCTGACAAGTGCAATAATTTCTCCTGAAGCCCCCTAAGCTTATATCACACAACATAATCAAGTTGACTCAGAAAACAGGACTTGGAACTTGGGAAAGAACATATGCAAACATACATCTGGAATAAGCTAGTCCTGCCATTTAATTATTCCATGATTTGAGCCAGAAATAGCTCAATATGACTGGAGAACAGCAAACATGAGAAAAAAGTGGTTAGGATGAGGTTCCTTGTCAGAACTCAGTAGTGCGAAAGCATGCAGAAAAAGTTTTGGAAGCAAAATTAATGATGTTCTGATACAGGTAAACTCAGTACACAATGCCACACTGCTTTACTAGTGTTTATTCTGAAATACAGCAGGAGAAGAGTTCTACCAGGGTACATTTTGCTTAATATTTCATTAACATATCTACTGCATTGAGAAGGGTGAAAGTCATACTGTTCAGGTGCTCGGAGAGTTTTGGATCCTGCTCCTAAGGAATGCTCAAAAAAGTTCCTTCAAGGTGGGCGATTCAGTCTTCAGACTACTGACAGGAAATGCATTAGGCTGAAATAATTAAAAAAGATGTGGGGTTTTTTTTTAATTATTATTATTTGTAATGTCATCAAAGAAAAAGTGTTCAAATGCACTTCAGTGACAGAATTCCTAATCTTCCCATTCTCCTACTTCTGCCAAGAACAACAAGATGGTTTTAAACTAGAGAGTGGTAGATGAGGGTCAGAAATTAGGAGGAAGTTCTTTAAAGTGAGAGTGGTGAAATACTTGAACAAGCTGCCAAAGGACATGGTGAAGACCCCATCTCTGGAGACATTCAAGGTCAAACTTGATGGGACTCTGAGTAATCTGATCTATTTGGAGATGTCCCTGCTCATTGCAGGAGGGGTTGGACAAGAAGACCTTCTAGGGTCCCTTTCAATCCAATACGTTCTATGATTCTAAGATCTCTTTCCACAGAAGTGACTGCTCTATTAGCTTTAAAATCGTAAGAAATGGATCATTCTCAAGCTATTCTACTTCTGTAAAAACCAAGCCGAAACTGGAGCAAGTGCCAAAATTTTTTTCCATCAGTGTCCCATATGCAAAGCTGAAAAGTTTTACACCTCCTCTTGTACACTGACATTTTTTTGGGTGCAACTTGCAATTGTGAGAGATTGTGCAATATTAGTGTAAAAGAGATCCGGTGATAGACATC
Organism: Ramphastos sulfuratus; assembly: GCA_013399055.1. Classification (NCBI taxonomy): domain Eukaryota; kingdom Metazoa; phylum Chordata; class Aves; order Piciformes; family Ramphastidae; genus Ramphastos; species Ramphastos sulfuratus. The sequence continues at coordinate 36,985 of WBNM01006545.1, read as the reverse complement.
CTCAGATATTGAATTTCCAGTATTGAAGACTTCAAAGAAAATGCAAAATAAGATCCTAATACCTTATCAACATAAATCCTAGTGTCTTTGTCTTCTGAAAATGCAAGTGTTTGTAGTTGAGCAGTCTCCAGCTAAAAATAATATTAAGAAGCAGCTCATGAAACCTTTCAAAGAGATTGCATCTGCAGAGGTTCCTCCCTGTGCTAAATACTCACAGCAATAGACACTCTGGAAGAGATAAGGAGATAAAGAGCAATTAAATTCTGACTCAAGCGTGAGCCTTGCCAGGACAGCAGCACATACAAGTGCTCATCTCTGCCTGCCTATCAGTGGCACAAAGCCAGATGCCATCAGTGGCACCGTTTTGTCAGATACTTAGCAGGGACTGCCTGAGCTTTCCTGTTTATAAATTAAGTATTTGTTAAAGTACAGTATGTAACTGTGCACTCCACTTATCTTTGCTTGAGAGAGATTGACACAGTGAATTATGAAGTCAAACCCTAGGCTAGAAGATGCCTATAAAGATTAAGTCATTTCATTCTTTTACAAATAATTAGCAGCACTAGACTGTTAAGTGGAGATCAATCGTAATTGGGGAACTGAGAGAGGGCAATAAACAAATTACTGGTGTTTTCTCTGAAGCCTGTTGGTTTACAGACTCACTGTTATTTAATCCAGAAGCTCGGCAGATTGTAAATTATCCATTAGAATTGTCACTGGCCCCTTGAAAAGGACTTACTTTACGATAAAGGTACAAAAAAGGAAATCTACTTGGTTGTTTCAGGTGAAATAGGATAATTGCAGCTGATTTATCATCATCATTACCTTCATACTGCCTGCTTCTAGATGATGATCAAGTGGTTTAGAGATTTTGTCTGGCATTTGGATTTTACCAGTTTAGTTGGGAGGCATCTGGTGTCCTCTCCATGTTTCAGTACCCATTGTGCTATTCACTGCAAAAAAAGAATGGAAAGTGACCAATGTGCTTACCCATTCAACAGAAAAAGTGAGATAAGTGACTAATTTACAGCTCTGGAAAAATGATTTCTTTTCCACAGCCAAACTGGAAGCTTTAAAGATCTCCTTCTTGGAGGCTATACTATGCATCAAAATACTTAACATTTGGCCACAGTCCACGTAGGGGGTACATTAGATGATATTAATGGGATTGGAAGGATCCAGAATCCAACCTACAGAGATCTGTGCAGCCTTTGAAGGACATTAAAGGTGTTTTGTTTTTTTATTAAAGTTTACTTTGTTTTGGTTATTTTTACCCCCATTTAGCTTGGTTAGCAAGGAGTAGAAATGCTGGGTTTTTTTTCAGTAGGACAACTACTCATGTGCTGATATATTAGGATATCTACATACTGCAATGAAGTCTGAAGTGTAGACATGCACAAAGATAGTTATTTAAATGAAAGAGACCTTATTCTTTGCCTATCCACTATCCCAGTGCAATAGCTACAAAGCAGAGGAATTAATGTTTTTCTTCTCTTCTAAATCCCCTCACTCAAAGGATGAAAGATGTTAAAGAGACTCTTTGTTTTGTTTTCAGCTCTTTTTATTTCACTTGTATATGTTGGCAGCTGATAGAGCCCCAAATCTTGTCAATCCCAGTGTGCTAGGCACAGAAGTATAAAGAACATTACAATTCCTGCTCAGAAGAGCTTAAGGACAAAAATCTAAAGGACAAGACATGGACAAGACAGCAGTATCACTGCTCACAAAGCTTTTGCACTCTGTCCCAGAAAATAATGAGAAACAGTATAAAACCCATGATATTTAAAACTTTGTATGTATATTAACAATTTTTGAGTTCAAGTTCCCAGAACTTTTTCCATCACTCATAATGACAAAAATAAACCTCAAAACCCAGCAAACCCAAACTTTCTTTTAATTAAGAGTAGCATTTTTACATTGATTGTGAGACTCATGTGCATGTGTAACCTTATAAAAGCAGTAAATATAAATTATAATTTAAATTATAAAGCCCCAAAAGTAAAAGGAAATGTGTTTAATCACCACACAGTGAATTCTCTGTCTCCACAAACACTGCTGCAATGCCCAGAAAGTAGTAAAATGAGAGGGGGGAAATAAAAAAGTGATTTTTCAGAGGATGCAGAGGAAGAAAATGGAAATTAATTTATATTCTTGATTTTGTCCTGGAAGCTGCCAAAATTTCCTCATTGCCAGAATTCACAGTGATCCAAAATGACACAGCTGCAAAATGGACAGATAAAGAGCTAGAATGTTTAGCCAGCATTCACTTTTCTGGTTTCCAAGTGTATATAACCTGTCTTGTCCTCAGAAACCTTATGGCTGTTTAGATCATTGTTAACTGACCCTAAAAATTCTTATTTTCCTTGAGTTACAGAGCACAGCCTATGGAAACCCAGAAGCCAATGATGGCAAGATAACTGCATCACTGCAATGAAAACTGGGAATAATAAAAATAAAATTTCTGTTTGTTTTATTTTATTTTATTTTGGTTTGTTTGTTTGGTTGGTTGGTTGGTTTTTTGTTGGATTTGAATTGTACCTGCCTTCTCTAGCTTCACTTCTTGGCTGGTAACCCACGACAGTAATAGCAAAAAAAGTAACAGAAAGTAATAGACAAAAACAAGAATAAGAACAACTTCCCACATTCTTAAGTGTTGTTTTTGTCCTATTTGCTCATTTTGTATTTAATGACAGCTACAGAGTCATTAGAAGTAGACATACTACAAATATTTAGTCATAATGAACAAGTTAATGGTGCCTCTACCCTAATACCTCCATCCTCCCCAAAAAATATAATGATATCTGCCTATTAAATCTCAGTATTTAGACTAATTATATAGTCCTCATGGCAATGCAATCTTTGTTTAGTACAACATGAGAGGCTTCCAGAGAAAGGAAAAAATCCTGAGGCAATATTTTCACATACATTAAAAATATATATGTAGGGTGTGATATCCCATTAACAGACATTGAATGCCTCCTCTGGAGATGTTAATTCCTAATCTCATCAGGGGAATATGTGTGTGCTTATCAGAAAAGTCTCATAAATTGTCTCTAGATGGGAGGCTATATGCATCTACAAACTTAGTTTTAAACTTGACTAAAAAGAAAAGAAATTGGTTGTGGTCATTCCTATACTTAGTATATTTCCCATAAAACAATGTAACAGCAATTGATGAACAATTTTAGTCTTGCCCTCTAATGAAATTCAAAATGAAAACAGACAAATAAAATTCTTTCAGCTAATGAATTTAGGACTGGGTCTGCTTATGGTCTTTATGTGCACCTGATTGGGGAAAAAAAAACCAAACAAACCAAACAATGTTGCATTTGAGCATAAATATTTTATTCATAAATGCCAGCGTTTTGCTACCGTGTTTGGGAACAGAAAACCCCTCTTAAAATTAATGCAAACTAGAAAGCATGCTTTTACCTTCAAAAGCTGATTATTGTGGAGTTTTTCCTCAATGAGCACTTGAAACCTGTGAGCTTTGCTTTTATTTATACATTTCAAAATTATACAGGCAAATACAGGCAATTCCTCATGAAGTGTATATATTTGGTTGAGTAAGGAAATTAAAACTAATGGAAATTTAAAATTAAACTGACAGTGTTCAAATCAAAATTCTTTTATGTCATAGTGCATTTGTAACCCTTCTGCGTGAATGTCCTACAATGAAATTGCTTGATCCTGGTTTCCTTCCAGGATTGGTTTAACTTTTGTCCATAAACCCTGACATTTTGGTTTGATTCAGAATTTTATAGTAAACTGCCCATAGAATCACAGAATCGTTTCAATTGCAAAAGATTTTTAAGATCACCATCTTGACATTGAATTTTCCTTTATATGCACTCATATCACTCTGCACTGCTGCTTTGGAGGCCCTCAAAACCAATGAAATTGTTAAAGCAGAACTAACTGGGTAAAGACATCTAACAACAGTGTGCCAAAAAGGTTTTTTTGGTGATCCTGCAACACAGTGTCAGGGTAAAGATGTTTTGTTTCGCTTGCTAAGGTTGTGAATCTTGAGGTGGGAGGATAGACGTGACGAAAACCTCCTGATAATTCTATAAAATCCTGAAAAACTGCTGAATACATTTATATGCCCACACAAGTTCTCTTGAAAGGTTTGTAAAACGGCAGGCACTCCTATGGAGGCTATAAACCCTCCTGGGCTCCTAAGGGTTTGTTAGACCCCCGTGAGATCTTTCGGAACTTGTAAATTGTCAGTGAGGCTCTGTAGAGTTTATAAACTCTGCACAGACTTTAAACAATGTCTGGTGTTCCTGCAGCAGCTACAAGGCCCACCAGGACTTTTGAATTGTACACAGTATTAGTACTTCACTGAGATAAAGACAACCAAACTTTCCAAAACATAACGTACTCTCTAACACCATGCAGATGTTTGAGCATCCGACATGCTTCAGGATCATGCATGTAGGATCAGTTGACCATATGAAGAGTCACCAGATAACAGAGTTGCCATCTACGTATCAGCTTGCTGAAGAAAACAAAACTAAAGTCTTAAGAGATTTATGACTTTATTATTTTTATTCCAATGCCTCAAACAACCTGAACTGTACCCATTTGGAAAACAAATCCCATAAGATTTTAAATCAATGGGTTTAATACGAATAAAGCATTTTACCCTTGAGAAGAAGAGGTGAAGACAATGTGCTCTTAAGAGTGACTTGGCTGAAAATTAATCTAGCCACAAATGATCAGTGATACAAACAATTGGAAAAAAAAGCATTGCTTTTGTTTGTTCATTTGTTTGGGTTTTTTTGTTTTTGTTTGTTTGTCTGTTTGTTTTTTGTATCATTAAAAAATAGGTTTTCTCTCCCTTTGGAAATTGCACTAGAAAAGGTTTTGCACCTTCAGCTATAGGATGTCCTTTAGAACTTACTCAATTTTTAGTTGTTTCTTTGAACCCAAGAAAGTTTAAGCCTTTCCTTGGCCCTCATCCATTCCACTAGAAAATCCATGTATTTCACAGGATCACAGGATGTTAGGGGTTGGAAGGGACCTCCATAGTTCGTTGAGTCCATCAGACAAAATGTGTAAGGACAGAGAACGTGAGTCATCACAAAGTGTTTGTGTGTTAGTCTAAGGGAAAGCAGTCCTCACACAATATCTCTGTTCTCCAGGACTGCTTCTGGTTCTGGTGTAAACAATCACATTAGCTTCAAAAGCTTTTGGAGGCTATTAATTTCTGTTTCCCTCTGACTGCAGAGAAAAGAAAAATATGGTGTAATGTTCTCCATCGAGGGTATCAGCATGTCATAAATAGAAACATATCTATCTAAACTGGCTCAAAAATAGCATTCAGAGGGTTGTAAATCAGTGGCACAGAGTCATCTTGGAGGTTTGCGGCCAGTGGTGCTCCTCAGGGATCAGTACTGGGTCCAGTTTTGTTAAACATCTTTATCAATGACCTCGATGAGAGCATCGAGTGTACCTTTAGGAAGTTCACTGATGATACAAAACTCAGGGTGGGTGGCTGACAGCCCTCCGGCTGTGCTGCCATCCAGCAAGATATGGAAAGGCTGAGTACTGGATGAAGACCAACCACATGTAGTTCAATAAGGGTCCTGCATCTTTGAAGGAATAAAACAAGCACCAGTACAGATTAGGGGATGCCCTGATGGAAAGCAGCTCCATAGAGAAAGACCTGGACAGATGGGCAGAGTCCAATGGGATGGTTTTCAACAAATCCAAGTGCCAGGTGCTGCACTTTGGCCACAACAACCCCATGCAGAGCTACAGGCTGGGGTCGGAGTGACTGGAGAGCAGCCAAACAGAAAGGGATCTGGGGGTG
>WBNM01006545.1:0-30992 GCA_013399055.1 Ramphastos sulfuratus | reverse complement strand
GAGGACAGCAAGTTCTCCATGGGACAGCAATGTACCCCTGTGGACAAGAGGGCCAATGATAATCTGAAATGCATCAAAAGAAGTGTGCCCAGTAGGTCTAAGGAGGTTCTTCTCACCTTCTACTCTGTTGAGACCACATCTGGAGTATTGTGTCCAGTTTTGGGCTCCCCAGTTCAGGAGGGACAGGGACCTGTTGGAAAGAGTCCAGCAGAGAGCCATGAGGATGACTGGGGAAGTTGAGACTGACAGACCTGAGGCTGTTTAGTTTTGAAAAGACTGAGAAGGGATCTTATCAGTGTGTACAAATATCTGAGGGGTGGGTGTCAAGTGGATGGGGCCAATCTCTTTTTGGTGATACACATTAATGAGACAAGGAGCAACAGGTACAAACTTGAACACAGAAAGTTTCACCTCAACATGAGAAGAAACTTCTTTACAGTGAGGTTGATGGAGCATTGGAAGAGGCTGCCCAGAGAATTTGTGGAGTCTCCTTCTCTGGAGACTTTCAACTATATTCACCTGGATGTGCTCCTGTATGGACTACCCTATGTGATCCTGTTTTTGACAGGCAGTAGGACTTAATGAATCTCTGGAAGTCCTTCCCAACCTCTAGCATATTGTAATTTTGTGATTCTGTGACATTACTGGGGTTTTAAATATTATTTTTATTTCACTGGAAGGAAGCTGAATTTTGTGCATATACAGGAAGTTTTTTGTCACAAATGGAATTTTAGTATAAATTAGGAGTTTGTAATGTCTTTGGATGGTAGGTCATGCTTAACATTGACTCTCCTTAAAAATGCATCTTCTTAAGGATACATTTTTTGCTTTCATCCCTTTGTATCTCTCAGCTGCTGCACTTTGAATATATTTTTTAGGGAAAAGAGGGGTTGTTGAATCTTGTGTGTGGAAATCAGAGCAGATGTAAATATCTGCTGTTGCTTCTTATGTGGATATTAATACATAATACTTCTAAGTACACAAATCACATTTTAGAGTTATATCTCATTTACATAATACATAAGAGTGCAGAAAATGTCCCAGAGGGAAAGTAAACACTTTGAGCATAAAATGGAAAGAAATGTTGAGAACCATTTCCTTGTTGGTTTCTTCAGCATGTTTTAAAACCAAAGAGGTGGTTATTGCAGAAGACAGGGTTCCCAGTTTACCTGCATGTGAAGGTGGTTTTGGACCAAGCAGTGTCTAGCCCTGCTGTTACTTGTCCTGTTGCAGGAAGATCCCTCACGTAGATGTATTTCAGGAACTGCAGTTCAGAATGACATGAACATAAAATCGGTCATGTATCTAGAAACACCACAACCCCATTTGCCTGAAGTTTCCAAATATCTATGTTAAAAGGACTTCCACTCCTGCTTAGAATCATACAATCACTACGGCAGAAAATGACCTCTACGTTCATCAAGCCCAACTGTCAACATCACTGTGGCCACTAAAAGATGTTCCAAAGTGCTATGTCCACAGGCTTCTTGCACACCTCCAGGGATGGTGACTCCACCACCTCCCTGGGCAGCCTGTTCCGATGCCTGCCCACTCTTTCAATAAAGAAATGTTTATGATTTACAAAGTTGAGAACACTATTTGATGTTTGTTAGTCAGGGCTACTTTGAACGTATTGTGATTTTCTGTGATTGAGCCCGTACTAACGTTTGCACTACAAGCACAATTTCCAGCATTTGAGACCACTACAGAGCTATCTCATGGTTGCAATACCTTGACAGTCTTTTTGTCAGCTGGAGGGTGATGGAAACCAGAAGAAAGAACACGTTAAGATTAAATTCTCAAGCAAGTAGTGACAAACTCCTTGTCCTTGAAGCTTGTATAAATAACTTTCCCGTGTTTTTTTAACCTGTTCCCCTCTCTCCCCAGCCACCCCAGCAGCGAGGCATGTCACTCTGATGGTTCACATCCATCTCCTTTTATTGATGTCCACTTTGGTATCTGCACAGGTCATCAATTTTGCTGCCTCTGGGGCAGCCGCTGGGAACGGCAGGGCAGCCTTGCAGGACTTGGCAGGCAGGGAGAGGCTCAGCTTGCCGCTGGACTGGCGGTTCCACTCGGATGCCGGTACTGGGGTCCCATAAATCTTGTAGGTGACCCAGGTGAACTCTAAGGCTCAGAGCTCACTGAAAACTGATCAGGCCTCTGTTTAGTTTAACAGGCCCTTTTCAGTGACAAGTGAAGGCTTCAACAAATGCACAAAACAGATATGTATTAGTTGAAAAACTAATGGCCTTTAAAAGAATGTTTGACAATTGTTTAGGGCTGTCTGTAGATCCATTATACTGATAAACGACCAACTTGGTCTAAGCCAAACTGAAGATGGCCAGCAAGAAAGAGNTCATCTGGTAACTCCATAGCTAAGATCCAGAGTCTAAAAGACACAATTTCCCTTTTCCCTGTCTTGTTGGTTTTTTTTTGTTTGTTTGTTTGGTTTGGTTTTGTTTGTTTCCCCTTTCCCTCCTCTGCTTTCCTGCATATTTCCTATCTCTTTGGTGACTTCATAAGCCACATGTTCTGTGGTGGTCAGGAAGATTTAAAGAAGGCAGCAAAAGGTACCTGCATAGCTTATATCTAACTTTGTGATCAAACTGGAATTAAGCAAGCCCGCAGATGCCCCTGGTGACCTGCTATTGACCGCCTGAACTTCTAAGTTAGGGTCAGTTGGGGCCCAGAATAGGAGGTCAAAAGCTGGTCAGTGCTCTTCAGCTCCAGCATGTTGAATAGAGAGACTTTATTGCTGTGATTTATGCAATTTGCACAGACAGGTTAAGGAGACCTTAAAACATGCCACAGTGCTCACTTACACTGGGTACACCATCCACTTGGAAAATAAATTTCGATTGTCCATATGAAACCTCTTGTGGATACGCCTTGAAGTAGTTTACCCTCTGTACTCCCAAGATTCATTCCCACACTCAACCCCTGAATGTGACAAGGTTAGTGCTTCCAGATTTATTTAAACAATACAAATGAACCAAATGAAGCACTTTACAAAGCTGATTAATTGCAAAGGCAGAATAACAATCAGTAATTAATTATTTTGGGGGGAAGGAGGAGCAGCAAAACTTGTAGAAAAGTTAAGATCTTAAATCAGTCACAGTGGCAACTTGAAGAGTAACTTTTAACCAATCCACAGATCTCAGATTTGGGTGTTTTCTTCTCTTTTGTGTACCAGAAATTCTGAAGCTGGGAGAAAAAACAGTGAGATCAGTTATGAAGAAGAACTAAAAAAAAAAAAAATTAAAAAATCAAAAGCACTTGACTTTTTTGTAATCTAAAGCATTTTTCTTTTCCTGGTAAAGATTAACATGGATTAAATTAATCTTATCTTCCCCATCCAAAACATTTGATGTCTGCTACCTGTTGCTCAAGATCTAGGTCTCTCTCAAGAAGAAACTGTCAGCGGTGACAAGCTCATCTTCAAACACCAGATTTGTTTTCATTTCTGATCAAAGCAAGAAATTGAACCTTAGTTGTGAAAGGTGAAAAGGTAGGGCATTTTTTGAAACCTTTTACTGCTTCTTAATTCATAATTCTTTGCTGTGTGTTACCTTGATTTAATACATATAATTTAACAATTTATTAGTCTGTAATAGGGTATAACTGCATTTGGCATAATGAAGGGGAGGAAAACATAAAAAACTGAAAAAGATGGCATTAGTGAATGTCTAGCTCCTCATTTTCCTAAGTATTTTAAGGATGGAGGCTTAATAAGTATATTCTTTGCCTGAAATAGTATTTGCATGAAGCTCAAGAATGACTGAATATGAACTGTTTGAATCTGTCAGGTAAAAGCACCATTACTAATAAATATATTTACAACCAGCTATAGAACAGAGCAGTCCTGATGGTTAAATAATAATTTGTTTTAAAAATAATTCTGTACATATTATTTAAAGTGATAGAGTAGTCTGTCATAAGCATAATGCATATTTTTAAGGCTGCCAAAATATGTTTTTATCTGAAAGCCTGGAACAGATCCAAAAGACACTTCTCAAGTCAGTAATACACATCACAAGTTCCTATAGAACTTTTAATGACATATAGGTAAAGCAATCTGTAAACCTGTGAATTGGTACAGAGTGCCCATGACCAATTTATATGTAAAAGGCTCTGCAAGCCAGTAATAGGGTAGAATATGATCTCTGGCTAATCTTCAGAGCTAACACTCACAGCTGTGGTCTTGTTTTAGCCTGCTGTGTGTGCTTGTTTAAAAGCATGGAAGAGTGTTATTTTTACTGTAAGTTTCCACTTATTTACTATAAGACCACCCTAAACTTGTCTCAGACTGAAGAAAAGTCGACCAGGTGTATCATTATTGAGCAGTTGGCACTTTTAAGGCCATTATAATGAGTCAGCTGGTGGTTTCGTGCTTTGCTTTCCAGTATCTGACAACCAGTGATCATTGACTGGCCTTCTGAACAGTTAGAGAACTACCATGACATAGATACTGGGAGCAAGGATATAGCAAGCAAGAAACATATCATGCCTTGTCTTTGTGATGTATTCCATTCTTTGATATAACCAAAGTAGAAAGAGTAGTAATAACCGCTATCACTTTCTTTGTGAAAAGGTGTTTTCTTAGTAACTGTCTGTCCATCCAAACCCTTACTGTTTTGTTTTTTTTTCCCCCCATGCTCTCCTCAGCTCTCTCAGGTGTGCAGCTGGCAGAAGGCTCCATTGCTTGTATCTCATTGTTCAAAGCTGTTGGCTCATCATCATAGATTTCAGGTAGGAAGTATATCCCACATCCTTAAAGGATCTGTGACAGAAACCTGAGGAAAGAGAAACATATTTCTGAACAGGTATACATTTGTTTAGGTATTCCTGCACACTAAGAATGGTTGAAACACATTAGTATAAAACCAAAAGATTTTTGGAGCTTCAGTTCAAGGGAAGCTTCAAAGCTAATTTGAATCCTATCCAAATTTAATCTAAAACTTGAGCTAGATTTCTCACAGGAGCACATTCTTTCCATGTATTTCTGAAGTTTGACTCCGGATAGAATTGCAAATACTGCAATAATGCTGGATAATTCTTTGCACATTGATAGTTATGCAAAGTAGAGCAATCCCTAAAGGAAAAACAAAACCTTCCCCAAACACTCCAAAATATTTTGTTTGTGATGGGTACAACACACAAATTTATTTCAACTTTTGTTGTTGTTGCTGTTTTTTTCCCTAAGTATTAAAAAAATGTTCCAGATTAACCCTGAGAATAGTGAGAAGAGAAAATTATACAGTTGTAAGAGGCAAACTTGTCTTGGATGGTATACCAGATTTAAACAGTACTGTTTGGTAAAGAATTCTGTGTCTAAACTCAGTGATGCTGATGAAGAAAGAAGGAGTTTTGAAGGCAGCTGATCAGTTTTGGATCAACAGGCTTTTAAAACTACCAAAACATTGTATAACTTCTGAAGTGATGACCCTAAATATAACAGGACCTGTGACAGTATTCATCTTTCCAAGTGTTTCTAAACAATTGGAAAGATGAATAGAGTGACAGGTTAGAGACATATAACTTTCTGTACTTGTATCACAGACTTTCCAAGGCAAATTAATTTTTATGTTCTTTATCACTGCCAATGCAAAAGTCTTTTGTCTCTTATCATTTGTAGTACACTCAGGAAAATCTGAAGTCCAGGCTGGGAAGAATCTCACTTTAACAAATTGAGTTGAGTTTTGGTCCATCTGAGGAAAGCTGGACAGTGAATGAAAATCTAGATTGAATGCATATGGTTATGTTTGTATAGGAAATAAAATAAAAATGTTAACTGACTGGCAGGATTTGGTCCAAATGGCAGATTTCAGCCTAAGAACAGATCAAGACTAAGCCTGCATATGAACTAAGCACGTCCAAACTGAAAGTTAATCTGGTTGTTAATAATACAACATTAACTCTGTTTCATAGAAACACAACACATCTTTCACCTTTGAGGGAGGAAAGGGCAAGATCAAAAGGATTTTTTTGCTTGTTATTGACCCAAGTGCAACATTTAGACTTCAAGTAACTGGTTCCTAACCCTTAAAACCAAAACTGTAGACAAAGTTGTCTTTTTGCAGTTATCTGCGCACTTTACAAAAGAATCATAGAATGGTAAGGTTAGAAGGGACCTCAAGGATCGTCTAGTTCCAACCCCCCACCATAGGCAGGGACACCTCCCACTAGTACATGTTACTCAAGGCCTCGTCCAACTTGGCCTTGAACACCTCCAGAGAGGGAGCATCCACAACCTCCCTGGGCAACCTGTTTTCTCACCTTTGAGAAGAGGCCATTGAGAACAGACTGTTGAGTATTTTCTTTGTATGTTCTCTCGGTGTCTTTGAAAATTGAATTCCTAACAGTTTGGACTTCTGGATGTTGAAAATTGACAAAACAAACAAACAAACAAACAAAACCCCAAAACAAACAAACAAACCCAAACTTAGCATTTTCCTTCAACTTTACAATCACTTTATTCAGTCTGCATTCAGAGTCAATTTTTCTGTCCTTTACCAAGAAACTAGAGAATGACTTATTCTTTATTATGTGACATGGTGAAGACCATTATTATATTTGATTCCCTGTATTAATATCTTAGATGTTTCGTTACTGTGTTGGGATTAGAGAGTTCTCAGACTGAGGTGGAGTGAGGAATCCCAAAACTCTGGCAATGTCAAACATGCTCTTGAGTGGCTTCTATAGGAGGACACACTAAACAACTAGTTCTGTAACCAAGCTTTACATTTTAATGTGAAAGCAGGTGGCTTCTTAGTTTTATCGTCTGGGAATACACTGTGGAACAGACAAACATTGACTTTTGGCTTTGTGGCTCCTAAAGGAAGTCATCTTGTGGACTTCATATAGGGTGGCTTTACCTTCTCATAAATAAGAAATCTATAACCACCGACTCAGAAATTTAGCTTATTTTCACAAGGCTAATTGTAGCTCGTGTTCTAAAGAGCCTCATGAGAAGTCAGGTTAGAAACAAAAATGCTATTTGCTTTTAAGTGGAGCATGAAACCCTGTCTAAGGTCAAAACTGAGGTCATAAAGAGGATAATATGGGTTTAACATGCAGTGCAGCTGCTGTATGCTGTATTTAGCCCGTGAATAAAAAAAGGAGCTTTTGTTTCCACTACTGTTACTCCCAGATTCCTTCTAAGTAATTTCTCCCCTCCTCTAATAATTAATTTTAATGTGTGTGTATGTGGTGTTCACTTTAAAATCACTATTTTCAGGCATAAAGCAAAGTCATGACGCAAGTCTAGTAGGCTGAATCTCTCTCGGAAAACAAAACAATACAAAGCGAAGTATTCATGAAGTCACATGCTCTTATAGTGGCAAATCCATGTTTTCGGTGACAGAAATTAGCTACCCCATCATGTGGTGGGATAGCATTAAGTTCTGCATTACTGGGGGGGAATCAACAACAGACTCAAGTTCTGTATGATTTATATCTGAACAGAGGATCTAAGGAAATGAGTAGGGTTTGTAAGGAGTTGAACTGAGAATAAATCAATAAATAACCCCTCCTCAGTGCTAAATACTCTGCTCTGACTCTTCAGTGACCAACCAAAGCAGGAAAAAAAGTTGGAAAAGGCACATTCCAGAGATAAATGGAGAAGACTGGACAGATTTAGACCACTAACCAGAACTACAGGGGGAAAAAAAAATCTAATTGCATTATTCAGAGGCTGCTGAGTGTATTTTACCTTAGGGAAATGTACTTATACTCATTTTCAGTAACTCTATAGTCCATTTCAGCCTCTATGCTTGAAAATTAACAGCACGTTAACAGGGCTATTGCCTGTACTTGTGGAACTGTCTGTTTAGGAGGAGGCCATTAAATATCGATGGAGATAATTGTTGCTGCACTTGAACAGCAGAAGGATAGAACCGAAAGTAGTTTAACTAGCATTTACATTTATGCTTGGTAAACAGAGCTGAGTTTCAAAGTGCTGAACATCCAGTATTGCCTCCCGCACGGTTCACATTCCAAAGCATCGCTGATCCCAAAGGTCAGTTTGATGAAATGTTGTAGAAAAGCTTAAACCGAACCATTTCAGCAGCAATTTATCACATTGAAATAAATAATTGCAATGACAATACACAGTAAAAACACATCTAATTGTCCCCTGGTAATTATATTTTCTTTTTTTTTTTTTTTTTTGAAGGCTCATCAGTCACAATTTCTCATGATTCCAGATTTAAGTGTCACCTTTTGTCTCCACATTACTTCTGAAATTGTGTTTAGCTGGAGCAGCAAGGTTTTCAAAACCAGTTATGCACTGAAGGAGAAGGCCGAGGTTTCATTTATTGTGTGTTTCCCAGTAGTTTTACTATTTAACCTCTGCTCCTGAATCAAAAAGTTTGTTAATTACTCTGCATGATATACATCACTCAGGAGGAAATAGTTTACTCACACCCAGTTTTCTGCTTCATTAGGTAAGACAATTCATCATGCAACTGGTCGATCAGATAAGGACAACCTTATCCTATGATCACGTAGTCCCCTGCAACATTTTACTGAGAGCTCTTTGTAGAGGTGATGTAGCCGAGATGCATCAAAGTGAAACAACAGATACTTGAACTCAAGAAGACCATTTAAATAAAGAGTGCAGCGCATCTTGAGGGAAGACTGTCCTCATGGGTAAATATTCAAGGTGCATTAAAGAAATGCTCAGCATGAGCCCTGTGCCTGATGTTCTCCGGGACTTGTGTAGGTGAGTGATACACAAAATTCAATCCAATAATGTGATTTACCTTTGGCTTGATAAATGACTGCAAAAAATCTGTGCACTTCCCTCTATGAGAACTATACTCACTTGAACACGAAGAAAGTGTCTAGAGGTTATATCGAATTAAAAAACATGCTGTGGCTGTTAATGAAGGGCCTCCTTCACTGGCTCTGAATATGATGCCCATATATCAAAGACCTCTGACATTGCCTGCCACTTGATCTGGACACAGGAAATACAGGATTCCAGGCAGATGAGAGCTGAAACTGAAGCTCCAAAAACCTTCCTTGTGCAAGTGATTAGGAGCAGCTGTTTCGCTTCACATTTCTGAGCACTTGAACTCTGCAATCTGCCACATTTTAACAGGACTGCATGAGCAGAGGGTAAAAAAAGGTATCATGCCCTGACTAGACAGCAGATGTGGGGTTAAAAAAATGCCTCCATTAGAGAAAAAATAAATGAAAAAAAAATTGGAAAAAAAAAAAAGACAAATTGGGAGGCAAGAGGATGAAATTAATTGGAGGACATCAGAAAAAGCAAAGGAAATAAACCAATTTTCTGAGATAAAAGGGGTTAATTCTGCAAAACTGAAGTTTGGCAAAGGTTACAAAAGAAGAAGTTCACTCTTTAAAAACATCTCTGCATTTCTAGACCAGTCAAAAAGTATTCAGTTTTTAGATACAAAGTCTAGAGAGTCATGGAAGTCAAATGTCATCTCTACATTTGTCTATTTTGTACCACAAAACAGTTTGCTCAGCGTTATTTCAGGGTCAGTTCTCCTCGACTTCAGATCAAAAATACATAAATACTAGGCTACAGAAGAGAAATAATATAAAGAAGTCAAGCCAAGCATTTTCACAAACTCTCTTAGTGCTCTTCATTTTCCTAGTTCAAAGTGTGTAACTATCGGGACCTGAAAACCGTGAGAGTTTGCTCAAAGAAGTCTGTTCTATAAACCGATGAAATAATTTTATTCTAACATTTTGGTCAAATAAGTGTTTTAAAACCTCATCCAGAGCAGAAGCATGTGAGACATTTTCCATTAGACTTCAACAAAAAGTTCTTCAGTGCAAACTTTTAATTGAAGCTACAGGAAAATTGGTGGCAATGTATCTTTATAACAGCATGTAATAACGAGGAGGCAACCAATATATTCAATAAAGGAATACAACAATTTAGTCTAAAAACAGTATGAAATGTAGTAAAGAAAATACATACATCTGCAAACATATACATAAGAGAAAGAAAAACTTGCTGCCTCTGCTGTCCACCAGCGAGAAACTTCATTCAGAAAGAACTCTTTGGATTATTTCCGATAACTTTTTATGACTTCAAGATCTTTGGATGGAAGTACTTCACTGTCAACTGCACAGTAAAAAGACAGTTTTATGTGACAACCAGGCTGTCCTGGGTGTCATGAGGAAAGAGCATCTCAGAGCACAAACCCCTAACTCCTGGTCCAGCTCACAGTGCAGAAGCCCCTATCTCCCAGACCAGCAAGCTATCAGGGAAATAGTATTCAACAAAAAGGGTAAATTTCCTCCATCACAAGAGCTGCATGGTAACTGTAAAAAGAATTTATTTTAATGAATTTCCTATTCGCAGAAAAGCTTCCACCAGGAATTGAATCGCTGACACCACTCAATCAGGCTGTGCTGCTGATTGAGTGAGATCTGGCCAGGCTAGAAAGTTGGAGGAAAGAAACCTCATGAAATTCAACAAAGGTAAATATTGAGTCTTGCACCTGAGGTGGATTACCTCCCTGCAGCAGTACAGATGAGGAGCTGACTTGTTGG
Source organism: Ramphastos sulfuratus (assembly GCA_013399055.1). Classification (NCBI taxonomy): domain Eukaryota; kingdom Metazoa; phylum Chordata; class Aves; order Piciformes; family Ramphastidae; genus Ramphastos; species Ramphastos sulfuratus. Next base: position 20,456 of record WBNM01006545.1, on the reverse strand, counting down.
GAAGCATGTCTGTAGAGAAGGACCTGGAAGTCTTGGTACAAAACAAATTCCCTATGACCCAGTAATGTGCACTCATGGCCAGGAAGGCTGATGTTTTCCTGAGGTGTAGGAGGTAGAAGAATGTGGCCAACGGGTCAAGAAAAGGTCTCCTCTCCCTCTACTCAGCCCTAGTCAGGCCACGTCTGGAGTCCTGGGTCCAGGCGTGGGCTCTTCAGTTCAAGAGTGACAGAGAACTAATGGAGAGATTCCAGCAGAGGTTACAAAGATGCTGAGGTGCCTGGAACATCTCTGCTTAGCCTGAAGAGAAGCATGCTGAGAGATCTTCTCAGTGCTCATCAAGAGCTGAAAGATGGGCCACAAGAGGATAGGGCCAGACTGCTCTTAGTGGTGCCTACTGACCGGAAAAGGGACCATGGGCACCAGCTGGAACCCAGGGTGTTTTTGCGTGAAGTTAAGGGAAAATTTCTTAGCCATGAGGCTGCTGGAGACATGGAGCAGGCTGCCTGAAAGGATGTGGAGTCTCCTACTCTGAACATTTTCAAAACGCACCTGGTCATTGCAANCCCCCCTCCCCCTTCCCTTCAGGATAACAGATGCTCTCTACCTCTGTGGACAGTCACAAAACACTCTCTTCTTACCTGAAGTAGGAATTGTGTGTAGGAGAGGACAGATTTCATCTGCTGTAGTTTAAAAGTTGTGATTACTGAGCCCTTCTTCTACTCCCACCTTTAACTCAGTGAAGACAAAGCCCCAAGGCTTTTCAACATCACAAGGCAGAGCTGACCTCTCTTACACTTACCAGTAACAAAAATGAAAGTGTTTTCTTATGCCCTGATTACTGCCAAGTTTCAAAACTGGTTAAAGTCCAACTGTTAGTGATGGGTGAAAAACAAACAGCATGAAAGTTTAGGCTGGAGTGAGGTGAGACAAATTCTTGTGAAGGAAAAGGAAAGTTTTACCTCACTGTTCACCATTTTAGGGGCTCATCTGAAGAAAGTCGTGTTAAGAAACTTCATCTTACTTCCTACCTGTCTTGAAACCCCATGTGCTGGTACAAAATTAGAGCAACATATTTTATGCTAAAAAATGAATTATAACCATGACAGGCTGAAGCAAAACCTGAGATCATGACCAAAGAGACACAATAAAAACATTTGAGGTGTTTTAATAGTTTTTTCTCAAGAGCTGCCTTGTTTTTAAAACAATTTTGATTTGAAGTGATGGGAATGGGAAAAAAAGGGAGGAAGGGGAAAGAAAAAAAGAGAAAGGGAAGGGGAAAGGGGAAGGGGAAAGGGAAAGGGAAAGGGAAAGGGAAAGGGAAAGGGAAAGGGAAAGGGGAAAGGGAAGGGGAAAGGAAAAAAGAGAAAGGGAAAAGGGAAAGGAGAATGGGGAAGGGGAAAGGAAAAAAGAGAAAGGGAAGGGGGAAGGGAAAGGGGAAGGGAAAGGGGAAGGGAAAGGGGAAGGGAAAGGGGAAGGGAAAGGGGAAGGGAAAGGGGAAGGGAAAGGGGAAGGGAAAGGGGAAGGGAAAGGGGAAGGGAAAGGGGAAGGAAAGAATCAGATGTGACAGATCAAAATAAACTTTATAATAAGTGAAATCCAGTTGAATGGCAAAAGAACAGCTGTGTGGAAATGAGGACCAAGAAAATTTAATTCTACAAAATCAGATATAGGACTAATTTTATGGCCTGTTGAGAAGAAAGCTGAGGAAGACAGAATTAAACTATCCAGAACTGACAAGAAAAAGTAAATTCAAAGATAGACACTTTAAATAAATAAATTGAAATAAAGGTAAATAAAATACCCTAAAACCGATAAGTTCTTGGAAAAGATTCATATTGAATTGACATTTTTCAGACCAGAGTGGGGAGCAGGAAGTATCTTTCTATGAGATACATGATGGGAAAGGAAAGAGGTGATACAGAACAACACAAAGCAAACCTGTTACTGTAAGGAAGTAAAAAATGGTGAAACCTGAGCAGTTCTTATAGAATAAAAAAGAGAAATAGAAGGAAGAATATTGCAATATAAAGATGACAGCCAGAAAGCTTGGAATGGAAACTTTGTCATTTAGAAATATACAAAAAATACAGAAAGCACATGGGTGGCTGCAAAAACCACCCGCAAAGACACTTGCCTGTGTGGCACCATGAAAGTCCAAGGTATCTCTGAGTCACATTTATGAAGGTCTTTGAGGAATGGGAGTTTCTGAACAATGCTGCACATGGCTTTCCTGGAAAGACACTGTAGATATTTGACTCATCTCAAAACATGTAAGGATAGACAGGAATGTGGCAAAGGGTCATGAAAATTGGGAAGAGCACAAAGATGTCTCATCTCTGCTGATGTTCATCTTCTCACAGAGTTTGTGAAATAAGCCATCACCTGAAGGCTGGTGGGGAGAATCTCTTGGACAGATATGGAGGATGGTTACATCCAGAAAGAGTGAAGAAAGGGAATCCTTTAATAGAGTAACAGAAGATTGTGGAAGCTGTAAAGGAAGCCTGCTCATGGATGAAAGTGTGGTGAGAAAGGCTGTAGGAAGGCAGATGAATCATGGGCATGAAGTGTTCAGCATCCTGCTGTAGGATGCTCTAAAATGGTGACTCAGGCCCCGGCAAAGCCTCAAAATGAGGAGAAGGTTGTCAGCTCTCTAGGTCTTGTTTATTTTCAGGATTTGTTGTAAAATATCACACTGAAGCTTGGTTTCCCACAGAAGATCTGCTGAAAATTGGAGATCCATGAAGACAGATAACAAGAAGAATGTATAAAATGCAAATACCTCGATTTTCTCCAAACGTTTCAGAGAGATTATAATTTTTTTCCTTTCTCTATTCCCTGTTCCTTTCAACTGCTTCTTCCCCCTTTTATAGAATCATAGAATGGTTTGGATCGCAAGAGATTTAAAGATTTCTGGAGAAGAAGAGGCTGAGAAGAGACCTCATTGCTCTTTACAACTCCCTGAATAGAGTTGGAGTGAAGTGGAGGTTGATCTCTTCTTCCTAGTGTGAAGCAATAAAGTGAGAAGAAGTGGTCTGAAATTGTGCTAAAGGTGGTTTAGGATGGGCATTAGAAAGCATTTCTTTCCTGAAAAGAGTGGTCAAGCATTGGAATAGGTTGCCCAGGCAGGTCAAGGAGCCACTGTCCCTGGAGGTGTTCAGGAAACACGTGAACATGGCACTTTGGGACATTGTTTAATGGCCATGGTGGTGTTGATAGTTGGACAGAATGAGCCGAAAGGTCTTTTCCAAGTAAAATAATTCTATGATTCTATGCTTATCTAGTCCACCTATTCAACTATACACAGAAACACCTTCCACTAGAACCAAAGCCCCATCCAAACTGGCCTTGAACACTTTCAAGGAGGGGACAGCCACAAATCCTGTGAGCAACCTGTACCAGTGTCTCACCAAATTCATGATGAATAACTTTTTCCTTACATCTAATCTAAATCTACACTTTTTTAATTTAGAGGCATCGCCTCTCATTCTTTCTATTGTTTCTTTTCCTTTGTCCTAAAAAAGCTGCTTTGCTCCTCATTTCTACAGCTTTCACAATGCTTTGTTCTATCCCTATATTAGCACAAGATGTCTTTCCACTTAGTTGTTTTCTGCCTTCCCTACTTCTCATCTACTGCACTCTCTTCCTTCGCTTCTCTTTTATTTTCTCTGCTTTTTCACTACATTCTCCATGCCAGAACTTCAGCAAAAGATCAAAAGGGAAAACCCAGCAACACAAATTAGAGATTTGAGGGCAGCCAAGTGTAACTAAATAAAAATGCTTCTGCATTAGCCACAGTTACTAACAGCATTTAATAGTTGGCGATCTGTAGTTTTCACTAGGTGAACAAGAGGTTGGAAAACGTAAGTAGGCAGAGCAAGCAGCCCAGCTAAAATTGCATATCCTCAAGCAAGCTTGTCCAAAGCATCACATCTTTCATGGGCATTTTTTATTTTTCCTTCTTTAGTACGAAGTGAAAGCTGAAAACATGGTCAATGTAAAATACAGCTTGAGACACAAGTTACCTGAATTTGTACTCTCCTTCCCCACCCCTCATTCAACTTTCTGTCACTAAAGGTGGATGTGAGAATGACATTTACTGATGAGAGAATTAAAAATATTCCACACAGCTTGTTTTCAAGGATGCAATCACCTAGATGTTGCTGCTGTCAGTGGAACTGCAATACTGTGCATGTTCACACTTCAGTATGCATTAAAAGTGTGGTTTATGAATGTATGAGATGCATAACACCATGTCTATACAGAAATATTATTCTAACATACCTTAATTGTATTCAATAATCACACTTTATAACCTTTTAATTGACTAGTATTTTGTGTTTGTCAATTAAATTATTGTAACCAACCACTCATTGAAGTTAATTATCTGTAGTGTGTGCGCTGGTCACTTTAAGTATTTCTTTTAATATGCTCAGGATGTGGGATTTTTCCAGTTTCTTAATGGGCTACATTTAGAAGGGAAACTACAACAAACCTGTTATCTGTAGTATGATATCACTGCAGAATAAGTCATGTGACAGCAATCTTCTTAGAGGTTGTTATGAACAATATACACCATGGGCCATATCTTAAGCTGTCAGTGTAGTTACTCTGATTTACACCGTCTGAGGATTAGGATGCATGTATGATTTCAAGGAATGGTTAACTCCTTTAGATGCATGAAATCTTTCAAGATAAAGAATGTAATTGTAAAGCATAGCTGAGTTAAAAAACAATGTTTCTGAGAACAGAGAAGTAAGGCAAGAATAACTACACTGAGGTTAGTGCTAGTTCCTCTGCGTTTATCTCCATGTAGGACCCTGTGTAGGACTCCTCCATGGAAGAAACAGCTGTGAGGTACTGAAGGCATTCCATTAGTGCAAAAATAGTGTTTGAATTGAAAAAAAAAAAAAAAATCAGACTAATCACTTGTGTCAAGTAGCATTCTCTACATCCAAAGAATAGAAAAAAAAACAGGATAAAATTAACTCCTGAAATAGTCTCCCATCTATATTTAATTATTTTTCTCTGCTAGATCACCATGGCTTATGAACATTAGCCCTTTGACAACCCATCATACTCACAGAAACATGGGAGGATAACAGAAATTGAGTCTACAAGCTTTGTAAGTTCAGTGGGGAAGAAAACATGGATTCCATATGTCAGAGCTGGAGAAACTACTGGTTTGGATCCAGACATGGATTTGAACTAGAATATAGGCAAACCATGCCACATCTGCACTGCATGTTTGGCAGCAACCTGATGTCAGAATGCCAGAATGGTGGGGCTTGGAAGGGACCTCTGGGGATCATCTAGTCCAACCTCCCTGCTAAAGCATGATCACCCACCCATGGTCAAAATGACCAGGAGCATTTGGAATCTCCCCAAACAAGGAGACTCCACAAACTCTCTGGGTAGCCTACTCAAGGGCTCTGGCATCCTCACTGGAAAGGACTTTTTTCTCCCATTCAGGTCGAACCTCCTGGATTCTGGTTTGTTTCTGTTGCCACTTTCTCTGTCACTGGGCACAGCCCCATCCTTCTGAGACCTGTTCTTTAGCTTTTGCTGAGCTTTGAAATGATCCCCAAATCACATTCTGCTCTTCTCCAGGCTAAACAGATTCAAGTCCTTCAGCCTTTCCTTCTCAGAGAAATGTGCCAGTCCCCTCAGCATCTTTGTAGCCTCTACTGGACTCTCTCCACTAGTAACCTGTCTCTCCTAAACTGAGGAACACACAAATGGAACCAGGGCTCCAGCTGCAGCCTCACTAGGGATGAGTGGAGTGGAAGGAGAAAGGACAGACAATGGTCCTCTCCTGCAATGGAGCTGTGATGTCCCTGGGCTATGATGTCCCTGGGATTGACCTCACCACTGTGAGCATCCTTGCATGTTCCTCTATCCAGAGGTTCAGGTTTTGTGGCTCTTAATAACACCAATCTTTTATTCAGACTCTATAGGAACAAGTTATTTTTTTTTCTAAACTAATATATACAGCTGAAGCTTCAACTAAGAAAAAACTAGAGATCTTTCTATGTAACTTTAGGCCCTTATGATGTAATGAAGATCATTACAAGTACAATGTCAATTTTTCATTCATCAGTTTAATTCAGTTTTGCAGTGCGGGATTCCACGCAATGGCAAAGGTGTTGAAACACATCCTTCAGCAGGGCACTCACAAGGAGTCAGTGTAAAAATAGCTTCAGAACTGGAATTTTCATTTGTGATTTTGAGGAATTATAACTGAAAATATCTCTTCACTTCCATATTCACTTTCTTCCTGTGAGGCTGAATCTTGAACTAGGTGTAGTCATGTGTGACCTCTTGTAGTATGTTGCTTAGAAAATAACCTCCTAGTCCTTTAAATGCTTCTCACCTAAATATAAGTTCTGTTAGGCATTCAACCAACCAGGATCAGAGGTGATATGGGAACAGCAGCTTTGTCTATGGGATGCTGATAGAAGACATAAGGCAGTGTATTAGACATGTATCAATGCTTTTCCTTCTCTTTTTATCTGTGTATATGATATATTTGAATCCTAATCTCTTGGTTGTTAGCATACCAACAATACCTCCTCTCTCATCAGCACAGCACAGCACAGCACAGCACCATGTCTTTTGCTGAGCCCTGATCACTGAGCTTGTCAGAACAAAGCCAGGCCAAGACTTTCTAGAGTGATCAGCATAAAAATACCTTTTTCGCTAGATTCAGAGGACTTCTAGAATCTTGAAATCATATAATGCTTTAGGTTGGAAAGGACCTTTAAAACTCTTCTAGTCAAACTCCATGTAGCCAGTAGGAACAGCTGCAGCTAAAGCACAGCCCCAAACAGCCTGACCTGGAGTGGTTGCAGTGATAAGGTATCTACCAACTTTCTGGGCAACCTGGGCCAGGGTTTCACCATTTCCAGTGTAAAAAATTCCTCCTTCTGTGTAGTCTGAAGGGCCAAGAAAGGCAAAGTGTGTAATGTGGCCATTTTTTCAAGGCTGGAGGACTTCTATACATGGCTAGAACAGGAGTAGGCTTTTGNGATTTTGAGGAATTATAACTGAAAATATCTCTTCACTTCCATATTCACTTTCTTCCTGTGAGGCTGAATCTTGAACTAGGTGTAGTCATGTGTGACCTCTTGTAGTATGTTGCTTAGAAAATAACCTCCTAGTCCTTTAAATGCTTCTCACCTAAATATAAGTTCTGTTAGGCATTCAACCAACCAGGATCAGAGGTGATATGGGAACAGCAGCTTTGTCTATGGGATGCTGATAGAAGACATAAGGCAGTGTATTAGACATGTATCAATGCTTTTCCTTCTCTTTTTATCTGTGTATATGATATATTTGAATCCTAATCTCTTGGTTGTTAGCATACCAACAATACCTCCTCTCTCATCAGCACAGCACAGCACAGCACAGCACCATGTCTTTTGCTGAGCCCTGATCACTGAGCTTGTCAGAACAAAGCCAGGCCAAGACTTTCTAGAGTGATCAGCATAAAAATACCTTTTTCGCTAGATTCAGAGGACTTCTAGAATCTTGAAATCATATAATGCTTTAGGTTGGAAAGGACCTTTAAAACTCTTCTAGTCAAACTCCATGTAGCCAGTAGGAACAGCTGCAGCTAAAGCACAGCCCCAAACAGCCTGACCTGGAGTGGTTGCAGTGATAAGGTATCTACCAACTTTCTGGGCAACCTGGGCCAGGGTTTCACCATTTCCAGTGTAAAAAATTCCTCCTTCTGTGTAGTCTGAAGGGCCAAGAAAGGCAAAGTGTGTAATGTGGCCATTTTTTCAAGGCTGGAGGACTTCTATACATGGCTAGAACAGGAGTAGGCTTTTGGTACCAAGCAACTCTCTGTGCTGGTAAAGTGAGACATAGGTAGAAAGAGGTACTTCTAGAGCTGAGTTTTATGTTTAGCTGTGCACAAAATTGCAGTGATCACAGCATGGGCCAACCCCACTTTAGGAATATAGGCCTCTTTTCTGTAATTTGCTATAATCCTCTGGCAAAAAAGAAACTATGACAGTTATATTCAGTCTTCTGCCTTGAAAAACAAAATTTTAAAATACATATCCATAGAATTTGAAAAAAACCCCACCAAACCAAAAACCAAACCAATCTCAAACCCAACCAACCAACCAAAACCATCCCCAAAACACCCAAATCCCCAATCCCCCCAACTTAGATTATTTTTCCATTGTTATTTTGTCTACCAGCCCTCAGGTGTAACTCTTAAACTATCTTTTAATAATTACTAATAATTACTAATGAGTAATGATAAATTATCTTGGAGGCATTTTGTTGTGGTTTTTGGGGTTTTTTTCCCCCCCTTTTTTTTTACAAATACCATTGATTTATTATTTTAAATTATTGTGTTGTTTTGTTGTGGGAAGATTTAGGAGGACCGATCTCCTAAAAAGGACTGATCTCTAGGGATATTCTTGGCATTTTGGAAAGAGAAGTTACTTGACAAATATGGAAAAGAGCAAAGGAGACCGAAAGGATAAGTACTGGACTCAAGAATGCAAACAAATATCTTTTTAGTGAAAAGGATGAGAAGATCACTCATGGACATTAAAGCAGTTATGAAAAGGGGCTCCACTTTAATCTTAAAACTTCATGATGCACTACCAGCCACAAATTTTGATCAACTTGTTCTTAATGTTTTGGGCACCAAGTATGCAAAAACAGTCATCTTATCTACAGACCTGAAATTGGCTGAATTGGCTCTTTTCTTTCAGCTTAGTATTGTTGTCTGCCAAGGAATAGGAAAATTTAATGTCTCACGTAAAAAGATATACATGGAAGAAACAGCATTGCAGAGCTAAGTGGTTCCTTCATGTGAAGTTAACAGATAAAAAAAAAAAAAAAATCAGACTTTTGAGTTCTCAGATAATGTCAACAAATGGCACACAACCAGAGCTTGCACTGCAGAGGTTTCCAACCTCCACACACACTTTTATTACTTATGAAGTCTAGACATCTCTTTCAATTTATTTATTTATTTTCCTCTCAGCAGGTCTCTGCACTTTTTAGACAAAAGCTGCTGAAAGAGTTTGTAACCTTACACATCACATCCATCTGTCCACCTCTCTTGCGCTCAACTGTTTCAATAAACACAAACCAAGCTGCAAATGCATCTGTGATTCAGATAAAAAAAATGTGTTTGACCTCTGCAATTCCTCTCCTAAGCATTTGAGCTTCACAACTGTGTGGACTCATGGATCTATTTTCACAAAATTTTATCTATAGCCTTTTTTGAACTTTTATGCCCTGTTGTTTTACCAGTGTCCTGATGTTAGTAAAATAGTGGATGTAGGCAAAACTCCTTAAAAATATCCATGGCCTCATCTCAGTGACAGAAGATTTGTTTTTCCAATAAAAGGAGACCTGTATGCCGACTTCATCATCATAGACATAAGTGACCACTTTTAATTGCATAGACAACTCAGTTCTTTTGCTTCTTCAGCCGCAATACTCTTTTTGCCAGGTCTCTAATTGCCTGTCACTAGTTGTTGCCTACCTGGAAACATTGCCCAGATAAATGAAACCAGATTATGTCCCACCAGTTCAAGTGAGCTACATTAATTGGGCATAAACTGGGTTTGGTTACCACACATCTAGGTACAATGTGGCTCATCTAATCCTAGGAAAAGGTAGAAAGGGGTAATCATGATGAATGGGCTGATGGACTAATGAATTCTTCAGACCCATGTTTCTTTTTCCAACTTCTGGTTAATTTTGCTCTGTAAAAGAGTAGAAGGGCTGACGCACACACATGGAGTAAGTTATTGTTCCTTGCTTGAGGTCATGGAAATCTTTAACAGGATGATGTCAACATTTAAACCACTCTAGATCTCTTGCTTTCATCTGAAAATAAATGAGATGAATCCTCTTTATTCCCAGCTAGGATGACTGAATAAAAATAAAACAATATTTACCCTTGAGAGGGTTGATGCATTCCCCTCTAACAGTATTTTTGGTGGTAGGCTTCACAATAGTTACTCTGATATTCTGGTTTATTCTATTCTGATTTGTTCTGGGTTGTAGATGTTAACATACTCAAATATAAGATAATAACTTTTTTTATGTTTACATTTTTGTGTAAGAGTTGAAACTGTTTCAGAAGTAAATTATCAGTAGATTGTTCTTTTATAGCTGTGGGAAGAGCTAATAGATACAACGCCTATTACAGAAGTGTTAACAGCATTCACTAATATAAATTCTCTAATGGTGTCAAAACCCTTAGTCCTTTCTCAACACGATGGTCTCTGGTGGGTGATCTATTTTATTGCTTATTGCTACTTCCTTAGGACCAGTGCACGGTTTGTTCTTAATGGAAGCCACAAGATATATTACTAAAGGGAGGTTTAAGATTTTAATGATGAACGTAGTTAGTGTCCAAGCAAAAACTTAAGTATCACTACATCCCACATAACAACAGCCTGAAGATTCAAAAAGACTAGAAGAAGACAACACCATGAATGACCCCTGTGGCAGTTCAAAGAAGTATCAGTCTGCACCTGACTATCTTGGTAAGAGAACATAGGTCAGGATACAAGACTTTGCTTGAGAAAGAAGATGCAGATGTGGCTGCTCTGCTTTCCAGCATCATGAGGTTTGTAACAGTTGGTTCAGCCTGGTTAACTGTTTCGATAATGTTATACTAGTTAAAGGTTTCCCAACCAGGTTCCCATGGTTTTCCACCTCATCCTATATCCCCTACTGAATGCATTCACATGAACCAAGAAGGAAGTGTGAGCTGGAATGTGTCCTATTACCAGCCCTGGGGCTGTGTTATTTCAGGTATATAAGGCTATCCTGTCTAGCACATTAACATGGGAAACTTCTAGAGAGCCTTCCCTTTTTCAGAGCCAAAAAATCAGGCCGAATTCATGCTGCTTTTTAAAATTTTTTTTTTTAAACTTTTTTTTTTAAACGTAATAGCAGGCTTGTTTCCAAAGTAATTACATTATGGATTTGTATGTGGATATAATGCACATGGGAAGGGAAAAAGGGCAGCATGAGAGACTTCAACTTCCTAAAAGCCAGCTTTTCTAAATGCAGTTGTTTTCTCCCACCCTGCTCCTACTTTTCAGATTTTACGCTGCAAATGAATATAACCTACCCCATTACAAGTAATATGCTCCAGCTCCCTTGTTTCTTGAGGAACAAGTAGTGTCATGGGATGGCAATATTACAAACAGGGAAAAGCATGCTAATCCTGTGCCACACAAAATTAAGTACTCAGAAGATTCTGGTGTTTGTCCTGCTCTTAATTACAAGCTTGGGAGAAATGGATCATATATCATGCACAGAAACTCCAAGGGCAGCTTCATTGGTTTATTAATCCTTATGTAGTATCAGATCATAAAAATAATTTGAGTGATTTGGTAATGTGATTTGGTAATGTTCTGATTAATGTATTACCATGAACAGAAGAGACAGATTAACCATACCATGAATCGTAACACGCTAATTCCTCACTGCAGCTCTAACAACAGAGTCACATGCAGTTTCAATTATTTTACATGTTTGGCAGCCATTCTTCCCAATGGAACAATAAGCATTAACACAATAATCTGAAAGAAGCTTATAAAAACACAGTTGACATAAGTCCTCTCTATTGATAAATATTTGACATTACAATGCCAGTTTTGTTTTAACCATGCTAACTTCTACAATTAAAAGATCTTCATCCGAAAGCCTTTAAAATGTTTTCAAATTTGTTGTGCTCTACTAATATGTCAAATACTGATAGTTTAATAAATCAGCATTATCTCATGTGAAATTCGCCAAAAAAGAAATCATATGAAATGAGGGTTAACATTCTCTGATGAGAACAAGCTCTTCTGAATTAAGCTGTGCTTTAAATTGGAGACAGTAGAAGAATGTTGCTACAACTGCTGCCTCTCCTAATAAAGGCTGGTGCTTCACACAGAGCTCTTCACTTAGAGATTTCCAAACACTCTGCTAAGGCTGTAAATGTCATACTTATATTTTGCAGGTCACATATGAGGAATCTAAAGCCAAGAAGCAAATCAACCAAAGAAACAAATAGAATCAGTGTCAGAGTTGGGTTAAAAAATTTCCTTTCTTTTTTTATCTGTCCCACAAGCCCCATGTGTCTTTGAAAAATGGAAGAAGCATACTTTTAATTTGTTTTCATCCTTTATCTTTTAGTCCAGATTTGTGTGTTCCTTCACCCATTACACTAAACTTGTTACGTTGTCCTATGGCAACTTGTGAACCATGAACGACCACAGAATCTGGACAACTTCTTCAACATCATTACATTGCTTGGTTGAAAAAAAGCTATACAAGATCAATAGATGTGCTGTGCAGGTTTTACAGTGAAAGATCTTGTGTATCCCACACACACCCTTGTCCCCCAAGGCAGAAAGTGGGTAGTTGTCCTTCTGAGCTTCCTTGTGAAGAAACTTTCTCCTACAGTGGGACTGTAGCTTCTTGGAAAGGGTAGCCATTTATCACAGCCCTAAATGAAAGCATTCCTTGGACACAAATGTCTTTTTCTTCCTTTGTCTAATTACTGAGGGGAAAAGTGAGAAGGAAATGTCAAAACAGTGAAACAGTAGTGTATAGAGAACAGTCACTTTGGAGCTCAACCAGCTTTTGTGAAGGCCTGGGCGATTTGTCAAATGGTTGTGGCATAAGTCAAGCCCTGAGGTTGAAAGGTCTTGACCTAAGGAGTGCTGAAATCAGGCAGTATAAGCAAGAGGGCTGCTAGAAGTTTCAGCTGTAGTGGAGATGAACAATGATGGGTGCTGGACACAACAAAACCTCATCTGCATAATTCAGGTAAGGAATTTTATTGAATCTGACAAGTATGTGACAGGCTGAGAAAGAGAAAAGAACACGCTCTTGCTGGGAACCTTTAAGGCTCTTCAGTTAAGGTATGTGGAAATAAATGACAGCTAATCTCTTCACTAAAAAAACTGTAAACAATGCCATTTTACACAGGGCTCACTCATGACCTTTTCATAGATCAGGCTATCCACTTTCAGGCCAGGACACAGAATTTATCACAAACAATGCTGCAAATTCAGACTGCTCAAGAAAATTGTTACTTCTCCCTACTGGCCCACCTAGAGCTGCTACTCACTTCAGCAGGTACTCTTCAACAGAAAGGCAATTGCTTAAATCTGGTGTATAACCTCTCATGACAAATGGAAAATCCACGTTGAGAATTTTCAGTGGAATTTTCTGGGGGGCTTAGGGTTTGTTTTTTACAGTTTTGGCTCGTATGAGTCATACTGCAACTACAAATCTCAAGCTGAAAGGTCATAAGGTGACAAGACAAATTTTCTGCACTGAGACCTGTTGATACTATCAAAAGTGACCGAGGCTTTTAAAATCCTTCATTAATCTTGACATGTCCAGTTTCCCAGATTTTGAGGGTTTTTCCAATTTATTTTAACTCTTTCCCTCCATTTTTGGTTGTCTCTAGGCAAAAAATAAGGTTTGAGAATAATATCTATCTGGTGCTTTTCAAAACACAAATGTGATACTGGCTACCAGCTTTAGAAGACAAAATCTTTGTATGCAACTTTAGTTCATAAGCACTAAGACAAATACAACCTTAATACTCCTGCAGTGGTTGAAAATCAAATCTAGCCTCTAAGTAATGTTTAACCTAATCGAATAAAATAAGAAATGACCTTGCAGGCAAGAAAGAGTTTTCATTTTCTGAGTATCTGTATTCTTGAGAGTTCTCTCTTAAGACTGAATTCCCCACAAAAAAAGTAGCTCTTGATATCTATATAAAGATGTTTTCTTGCCAGATGCAGACCTCTAAGCCTGACAAGATAACAATTTGTTGTACAGGCTGCTGCACGACTGGAAGCAAAGCTCAAAATCTAGAGGAACACTGTGCAACTGTGCGACTTGCAGGATCAGAAATTCAACTCTAAAACTCTTGAAACAAATACAAAACCAAAGATTAGACTGACTTTGTCAAGCATGAATCACGAAATCCCCAGGCCCATTCCTGGATTACTGGCACAGCAATTTCTGCAGTATACAGCACACATGTATGTTTTTACCAATCTGTGGATCATTCCACCTAATGGGAAGCAGTTAAAAGTCCTGGCTGGATCAACTGTGTATCTTAGTGTTATAAGCAGTCCAATGCATAATTCACAAGGCTTAATGAATATTCCAATTCATGACAGCCAACTGGCTCCATAGGTCACACCTCCCAGTCTCATATAAATAAAGAATGAGATACTGGAAAGCGTACCAGCTGAACCCTACTGAGTGCCAAAAACATGCATATTAATGAGGCACAATAAAAGATATACTTGACTCTCAGGAAGTGCCTCTATTGTTTTCCAGCTTTAGAGAGAGAGAGAGGAAAAGTTTTCGTTGCACCTTTCAGTACATGGCACAGAGTGCAATGCAAAGCTTCCCCGAGGAGTGAAGAGGAATCAGATTGTGGCAATGGCATTTCACATCCAGCCTCATCAGGTCTATGACATCCTCTGTCATTCCCACCACAATAGTGAAACCCATGCTGGAAATATCCCCACCCTCTGCTCCCATGTTTCTCTGCAAGTCCCCATTTGGTAACTAAGGAAAGGAAGTGCTTCAGCAGTGCTGTTCTTTTATGTGCTCTGTTTAGACCTTGGAACAGGATGAATGGTAACTTAGATGAATGCATTTGTGCCATTTTTCTTGGCCCCAGACGATGTTTCCTCACTACCATGACATCTGAACAGAAGGAGAAAACATCTCCCTTTTGTGGCAAGCTAATTTAATTTGTACCTTCCACCTAGGGGTAAATATGTTTGTCTGTCTTTCTAAGCTCTCTTTGCCCACTTTCTTTTCTCACGGGAAACCCTGCTGAGTCAAAAGCAGGATATTGCTTAGCGCTCTAACTTTATTTTAAAGTAATTTAATTTTAAGCATACTCACACCCACCCTAAAGTGAAGCAACTGTAGGAGCTCCACTGGGACAGCCTTAATGACTTTTGCATGTCTCTTGTGTCACAGACATCAAGGGCTTGTTGTTAGGGAGGTATTTGTCTTTTAAAATAAATGCTTTAAAACAGAGCCTCTCTTCTGCGGTATCCTCAGCACAAGACATGTTTCTTTATTTCCAAAAATCCTACGGTTTTGCACATTGACCTACCACCTTTAAAAACCAGCATTACAAACCATTGACCTTTGCTCTTCGTTGATCTGGTATTATATGTGATTTGACCTTGTTTTGTCTGAAAACTTTGTAAAAGGATTTTAAAATAAACAACTAATGTGTTTCCTTATGAAAAATGGTGGTGAAATACAGCTCAGATGACTCAGGATTTACATCCTCGCCATCCGATTTATGCACCGGTTCTTTAAACTTCCAAATATATTGAGTAATAGCATTATTTAATCCAGTACTGAGAAATTTCTATAATTAAAAAAGCAATATAAGGTAAACAGTGGGGAAAGAAAACCACAATCCAAACTGAAGAGTTATTCAAAGCCCATTTTGCATCTAGGAACACCAGAAACTTTTATTTAAAACTTGTTATCTCATATTACAATGGTAATGACACATGAAAAAAGAACCATTACTATATTTTAAACAACTTCTTGCAATTTCTTCCCTTAAAAAGAAATCCATTTCAGTATTACTAGGTCAATATTTTGTCAGCCTGTCATATAAGAAAAAGAATACATACAATACTTAAAATGATAAATTGCATGTCTAATACACAAAATACTGATTTTACCTATGTTACTGGTTATTTTTTTATTTGCATAATATTGTATCAATGTGCAGATTTTTTTGCACAATAAGTTGTACTCTGTGTTCTGATCACAAATCTGGATTTCTGTCATGTTTGGAAAAGAAACTGTTTGACACTTAAACCGATCAAGTATGTTTCTATTATCTGCAGTAAAAAATGCCACAGCAGCTGTGGTTTTACCTGAAGTTACCAGTTGCTTGTTTGTTGGTTTTGGGCTTTTGTTTTTTTTNTTTTTTTTTTTTCCTCACAATGATTTGCACTTGGCATTCTGGTCAGAAACGTGCATTCATCATCAGCAAATCACATAGACTTACAGAGAAACAAGTCTTGGAACCAGCCACAACATTCAGAAAGATTAATCATGACAATATTGATATTTAGCTCAGAAAACTTATTTCAGTTCTGTTTCTGTTGCTTCATAGGCGTGTTTTTACAAACAAGCTGCATTTGTTAGGAAAAAGAAGCAGCCCTCTTATTCAAACTTATGATTTTGAGTCTAAATATGCAATGCCATGATGAACAAATAACAACCAATGTGCCCTCTAGAGCAACAGGAGAAAGTGAAACTGCCTTGCCTGCCTTGCCCTGCTCAGTGTATAAAATATGCAAGATATAAATTGGACAAATCTCTTCCTTTGCCTACACAGAGGATTGTTCAATCAGAACCCAGCACTGTCATGCACTTTGGATGGTTTTACATCAGCATTGAGGATAAAGGACATGAGATGGTGCATTAACCACGAGGATTTTGAGGCAGCAGATCAGGTTGCATAGAGAAGCTCTGGAGGTTCTAAGCTTAAAAGTGTTCAAAGCTAAGTTGGATGGGCTCTGGAGCAACCTAGTCAGAGATGCCTCTGCCTATGGCAGGGATTTTGGAGCTGTGTAATCTTGAAGGTCTCTTCCAGCCCAAACCATTCTATGATTCTATAATTTTGTGATTCTGTGATTCTATGAATCTGATTTTATGATTCTGTGACCTCTAAATGTCTCAACATTGACATACCAGTGAGCAAAGCTGAAGGTTAGTTGGTGAATAGGTCCTTTTGATGGGTGGCCAGAAGGTAAATCCTGTCTTCATCTCTTGCTTCAGTCTGGAGTTTGGACATCAGAAACTTTGCCTGGGACAAGCATGGCCTTAGACGTGTTAACAGGTATATGGAAGCAATGGTAGCTCATGATGAGGCCATATGGCCTGTGTATCATGCCAGAAAAAAACAGAATCATAGTGCAAAGAAAGGAATGGTTAAAAAATAGGCACTCTGAAGTACTTCTCTGAATTTTACCTACTGGCCTCTTAAGTTCAGAGTGCTTCAAACACATTACTTTGAGGTCTGCAGCTTTCACTTTAAACTCCAAAGCTGGCTCTCAAGACCTGGCCTCTGACAAGGGTGGAAAACCTTGTTAGCAAAATCCCTTAGACATTTGCTTTGTTGCCCAGGAAATTTGACATCTTTAAGGGTTATAAAGTGGTCACAAAATGCCTGGCATTAAGAAGATAGTTATCTTTAGGGCTATAAAAATGTATTTCCAGCCTTATTGCTGAACTGTGTAAATCAAGGCCATCCACCCCTCCATTAGAAGCTAAGCTCTTAAGGCCTATATGGACAAAGGACTTGGTTGTTTATGCAGCAACAACATCTGCTTACACTCAGCCTCATTGTCAAAGAGCTGTTGGTTAAAAGCACAGGATCTCCTTTCTCTCTATTTCATGCTGTATTATGTTTCATGCGGGAATATCTAGTCTCTGAGGCTTGACCACTGCTTTTATCTGCTGGACTTTAAAGACTTAGCTGCTTGTAGTGAGAATCTGATCATTGCCTCCCCAGCAGTCCGGAGGGCCTGTTTTGCCGGACACTTGAAAAATTTCTTTTGGTCTCCAGACACCTTTCTGCAAAGTATTAGCTTTCCTCTGCTGCTCTGAAGCTAAAGCTCCTGTGTAAACAGCTCTCTGGTTCAATTTAAAGATAAAATATGGTGTTTGGGCCTGAATTTCTCAAATGCTACGTGCACACAACAAAAGACTATTAATTACACTCCAAGTTCAAAACACCCTCTACAGACTCTATGAGTAGCATTGCTATCAAATAAAATGGTTCTGAGCTTTGCTTGCTGACACAAGGTACTTTTTTCTCAGGTCTGCATCACTAATGCAGTCAGAAGAGAGAACATCATGTTGCATCTAATCAAGGTTTTTTGAAGAGAAAGCACCTGAAGAAAAAGCCTGGCAAATTAGTACCGTTTCATTTTGTTGCTCTTCCTTAATCTGTCCTTCAGCATGCACTCAAAGATAGGAAATGCTTAATGTATGCATTTAAATAGGTGCATGGTAAATATTCCTGTCCCTAATATGCAGAGTAGAGTTGACTCAGACATTCATACAATCATATAATCATAGTATTGTTTTGGTTGGAAAGGACCTCTAAGATCATTGAAACCAACCAACAGGACATTGTCCTGTACTGCTCAAAAAATGAGTATCCAGAATAAATCCAAGACATATCCACAATTTATGTAAGAAACCCATGACACAGCTCAAAGAGAGATGACTGTTTTGCCTTGAAACGGTATTTTCATGGTATTGTATCAATTAATTTAGACGATTGTCTAAACCATGGTTTGATGCATGTGTTATGCGTGAAAACTTGAACAGATTTTGCAGAGCAAAAAGGTGTAAAACCCGGCACCTGCCTTATTTAGGCATGGTGAGATGAATGTGTACCCCTATGGTCCAAAGCTCTAAGGATGAAAGAGAAAAGTGGATCCAGGCAAAAAAGAAACTCATGGCAGGGAGGTAAGGGCAAAGTGTAGGCAAAACAAAATGGCAGCTCAGTGGTCAGGACTCTGAAAGGCATCTTGGGAAGTAGAAACAATCCCAAATCAACCACCTTTGAAATTGGAGCAGCATGTGACAGAAGGACTTCTGACCCAAAAATTGCTGCCACTTGAGTTGAGCAGTGCCTTCTAAGAAATAAACAAGTTCTGCTTAAAATAATGCTTTAAATTTTTTTCATCAACTTGTGTTTCTGTGTTCTGGAAGCTTGCTGCTTTGATAGAAAATTCTGTTTTCTGCTGTAAAGTGTTCATGTACACTGGAAATAAATGCATTACTTTTTCAGTATTTTGGCTTAAGAAGGGTTTTTTTCTCTCTTTACTATTTACACATGTAGATTTTTATAGGAAACAGAACAACTGCAGTCCTGCTTGATGCCTACTTTGCAAAGGCAAATGGGCCATTAAACTGGCCTGCACTTTATGTCCCACTTCCCATCCCATCTACTTTCCTGAATAAATTGATCCCTCTTTTCTGTATTTTGGTTTCATGCCTTACAGAGATACGCAACCATGTTATAGACTGCTTTAGATACTTTCCCTCATCTCATGGGCAGAATTATATCATTCTACATATAGTACTTTTCAGAGCTGTTATAGAATCATAGAATGGTAAGGTTGGAAGGTACCTCAAGGATCACCTAGTTCCAATCCCCTGCCATAGGAAGGGACACCTCCCACTAGTACACGTTACTCAAGGCCTCATCCAACCTGGCCTTGAACACCTCCAGGGAGGGAGCAGCCACAACCTCCCTGGGCAACCTGTACCAGTGTCTCACCACCCTCACTGGAAAGAACTTCCTCCTAACATCCAGAGAGATGTTCCCCCTAACATATCAATGGGGTCTTCTTCCTTGGCTCCTTCCTACTCTCAGCTTCTCTGTATACCCAGCAAATCTTGTTATTTATGTGCCTATACTTGCACTTTCTGTTATTAAATTTCATCTTGTGTCTACTAATTTTATTAAATTTCATCTCGTGTCTACTAATTTAGTTCAGAAATGCAGAAATATTTTGCCACCAAAAGAAAACACCTGGGTGTTTGGTAGATCACATATCACTTCTTCATGTACTGCAGGAGACCATTGGCCATCTTGGCCTTTAGGGCACATTGTTGGCTCATGGTGAACTTGTTGTCCACCAGTATTCCCAGATCCTTCTCTACAGGGTTGCTTTCCAACAGGTGAACCCCTCACCTGTATTGGTGCACAGGGTTATTCCAGGTGCAGGAACCTACACTTGCCCTTCTTGAACTTCATGAAGCTCCCCTCTACTCAACTCTTTAGCCTGTCCAGGTCTCATTGAATGGCATCACAGCCTGATGGGGTGCCGAGTACTCTTCCCGGCTTGGTACCGTCTACAAACTTGCTGAGAGAGCATGCTGTCCCTTCATCCTGGTCACTGACAAAGAGGTTGACCAAGACTGTAACCAGTTCTGAGCCCTGTGGAACATTCAAGAGAATTGCTGCTGCCCCCCCATAAAGGAATTTGTGAGACTTTGCATTGTTAATCTACTTGTATATGTAATGGTTTGTGAGTTACTTGCCTCCCCACACAGTGAAATCATCCAGACTAGACTAAGATAGGTGGAAGTTAAAGAATGAAGCTTTATATTCACATCTTAACACAACATGCACGGAGATATTTACAATATATTACAAATATTTACAGCTATGTACAGAAATATACAAGTTAAAAATAATACAGAAACACAATACCTCTCCCAGAAATCAGAGTCCCCAGGAGGGCCTCCCAACCACCCTTCCACCTTCTTTCCACCCCTCTACCTTATCCCAGAGTCTGCCTTACATGCAAGGTGAGTTGGGAGAATCGGCAAGGGAGTTAGAAGAAGAATATTAGTTGGGTTACACAGATCCA
>WBNM01006544.1:12984-67236 GCA_013399055.1 Ramphastos sulfuratus | reverse complement strand
TCCTTCTCCTTCTCCTTCTCCTGTCACTCAGCACTAATGAAGAGTCTGGCCCTACCCTCTTGACACCCATCTTTTAATTATTTATAAGCATTGAGAAGATCCCCTCTCAGTCTTCTCTAAGCTAAAAAGCCCCAAGTCCCTCAGCCTTTCTTTGTAAGACAGATGTTCTAGTCCCCAACCATCTAATTAATGGGCAAAGAAAGGGGAGCAGCTGGTGCCTCACACCCTGCAGCACCACCCCAGGTTAACGCAGGCTCCCTCCAGACCAGCTGCATCGGTGGGTGTCAGAGCAGGAGATCTGTGGTGCTCTGATCACAGCTTGGGTTTCATTGCGACAGGACACGGACGAGATTTACAGGCAATCCGCAATGTTTTACACGTTCGCGAGCGCGGCGTCTCCAGACTGCGTGACCAGGGAGGGATGGGATAAATAAACATGAAAAATCTGCTCTTTGGAGAGAGCAATGCCTTCAGTAATCAGTAGTGATGGAAAGGAAACGCAGCACACATGAAAAAAATGGTACATACCCGTTTTCCAGGATTTGCTTTGTTATATTTTGGAGCTGACAGGGATGCAGTAGCAACTTTGCTTTGTTATTATTTGTTAGATTATTGAGCTGTTCTCCAATTAAAATGCAGCGTGATGCATATTTTAATCTTGAAAGATTTAAACATATTCTGAGGTCACTTAATCAGTCCTTTATTTGAAGGGCAATTGCAAGGCATAAAAGAAGCTCATGAAGGGCAGAGAACTTTTGATTTGAAAATGGGAGGGAAAACAGGAGACAAAGTGTTGGAGAAGTCAATCCATCATCTGCTGCTGGTCGACCTTATCAATTACAGGAAATTATAAGCATAGCTGGCTGGATTATTTTTTTTTCCTAAAAGTATAACATTATTTTTTAATGACATGAAGTAGAGGTGATAAACACCCTGTCCTTATCTGGCAGCTTTGATGCAAGGCTCATCAATTTGTGACATGAGAAGTTTCTGTCTCACTTTTCATCACTTCTCCTGCTTCCTCTTCACAAGAAAATTCACCTTCAGTGGTGAATGAAGAAAACCATGTCTCAAAGGTTACCTTTTTTTCTGCCTCTCTTCTGGTTTCTTGTCCTTTTTTTGTGAGATGACAAATAAAAATGCCTTTTCCAGGTCATGGTTGGCCATTGATGGAGTAGGAGTAGGGCAGTCCCAGCTTCTGGTAGGGTGCAGCACTCACTGGGAATCCTGGACAGTCCTGAGATCTCTGCTGTAAAGGTGGGATAATTCTGGGGAGAGAAGAATTATGTTGCAGAATAACTGAATCCTAGCATGGTAGGGGTTGGCAGGGGCCTTAATCCAGTCCAACCCTCCTGCTAAAGCAGGATCAACCCAAGTAGCTTGCCCAGGGTCACAGTGCCCAGGTGGGTTTGGAATCTGTCCAGAGAAGGAGACTCCCTAACCTCTCTGGGCATCCTGCCTCAGGGCTCCAGCACTCTCATAACAAGTTCCTCCTTGCATCAGCTCTATTGATGTCTATGGTTCCCTCTGTTTTCAGGCAAACCTGGCTTTGCAAGCAAAAGCCATCTGCAGAAAGTCAAAGCACATGACATGTCTCCTTTGCCTTTTTCCAATGTAAATTATTCCTGTTCCCTCTGCCTAGGCCAGCCTCTCCACTACCACTTCTTCCAGCAAGATTATGTGTGCCTGTTTGGATGGCAGGATGGAGCTCACAACTCAAGTCTCTAAAAGAACTTGAGTCTCAGAACTTTTGTTCAGAGCTCCCACTTGCCTAACACACACTTTTGGCATGAGATGCACTGAAGCAGCTCCTAAGAACTACCAAAGGAGAGAAACAACTCAGATATCCCAGGCTGCCCACTCCCTGCCTGGAACAGCTTCCCACTGTGCTGCAGGACACCTGCCTGGGATGAGAAACTTCTTGGTGTGAGGGTGCTGGAGCCCTGGAGCAGGCTGCCCAGAGAGGCTGTGGATTATCCTTCCTTGGAGAGACTCCAAACCCAGCTACACGTTGTGATCCTGGGCAGGCTGTTGTCATTGACCCTGCTTTAGCAGAGGGGTCAGACTGGGTGATCTGCAGAGGTCCCTTCCAACTGCCACCATGCTGGGATTCTGTGAGTGTGAGATGTAGAGGTAGAAGCTATTAAGAACTCATAGAGTTGTCATTTCCTAATGCTCTAGGGCTTGGCTTTTTACAGCATTTCCAAACACACCCCTGTAAAATACAGAGGGAAAGTGCTTCTGCATAGCAGTTTATGCATATAGATAAAGTGTAACTGAGAAATCCTAATGTACTAATTATATCCACAGGGAAACACAGGGAGAAGCCATGAGCTGCCATAAACACACACAGCAAGTCGTTAATTGGTTAGAGAATTCAGTATCCTGTCTTTAGCAACAGAAGGATCAATATTGAGTCTAAATGCCATCATCCCCTTTTCCTTCCCACATCCAGTACTGCTCTTTCCTAATAACATTGTAGTCTGATGTGAATATACTGTGTGTGCACAAGTTTCAATGCAAGGTGGATGCTTTCCTTCCATGCCTGACATAAATGATACAGTGTTAACCTAAATTATCTTGGGTACTCTTCTTTAAGTGCTAGAAGCCAGAAAATAGTTTTTAGAAGTCATAAACCATGCTTTTACCAATATAAGCTTTTCTTTACAAGAAAAATGCTTTTGGAGAGGAGAATAATCCTCAATTCTTGCCTCAGTTTGGGTTTTGCAAGGGGCTTTACTTATATTAATACATTTGTATGCATTGAAAAAAAAAACAGCTCGCCCATAAAAAGACAATTACAGAGCACAAACCAGGCATTCATAATACTTTTTTTTCCCTGAGATATCTTAAAGAAAGCAACATACTTAAAAGAGAGAAGATTTTATTGTTGTGTTTTTCCACAGCTTCTTGTAAATCATTCCATAAAAGTAACCATCCTGCTTTTATTGATCTAAACTCAGTTTGAGTTGCTTTGGGATTAACTTTAAAAACTGTTATGAAGTCCTCTCCACTGCGAGCATTCTCTGTATCTCATGCAAATAACCATTTGAGCAGGGTTGATATCTTTTCCATTTGCAGTTACTCATGCCTCTCTGCTTCCAGGCAGGAAAGATCTAGCTGGCCAGAAAACAGGGTAATGCTTGAAATGGGAATTTCTGGGCAGATATTTGTCATGTCTTGGGTAGCTTAACCAACTTATCCCATAGTGTAGATGCCAAATCTGCCTGATGCCTAAGGTGACAGTATTATCAGAGGTGCTTTTGATTATAGAGAATGTATCTCAGGATGTTCTATGGATTTACTCTTCTTCTCTATAATTGTTCATACATTTGAACCCTGAAGTGTTCAAAGTCAGATTGGATGGGGCCTTGAGCAACCTGGTCTAGTAGAAAGTGGCCCTACCCATCTCAAGGAGGTAGGAACTAGGTGATCCTTAAGGTCCTTCCCAACCCAAATCATTCTGTGATTTTGTGATTTGCATGCTGGGGCAGTACATGCCTTAGGCTAGCAGACAGAACCAGGATGGTTATGTTTGTGCCTTCTTAGGTCAAGGTCTGTGCTGTGGGAAAGGTTGTTGTCCTGCCTGTAAACTATTTCTCAGAGGTCATCTCAATATGCCTTTTAATGTGTCTAAAATCTAGGAGAGATTTTCAACTTCCCTTCCCCCAGACAATGCTGGTCTGCCACTGAGAGGTGAGGCATGATCACATTTCTCTGGTGCCAGACAGAAGTTACTGGCGAATTTTAAAGAGCCAGCAAAAGCAGTGCCAGATGAATTCCATGCTGCAAGAGTTGGGCTACTTTGTGTTCTTCTCGAAGGGTGCCAGCTGGCATTGCCAATCTGCTTCAGCATCACAGCTTCCTTCAAAAAACCTTCAAAGTGTCGTGGCTGGAAAGGAGGCTTCAAACTGTAAAGCAGATGCACCCTGAAGAGACAGGAAATGTGAGCTATAAGGAGCCCCGAATGGTTTGGGTTTAGAAAGCAGCCCATCCTATGATCAAACAGCTCCTGCTTGTACTTTCTGAGCACCTGGCAGGGGAGTTGTCTATAACAGGATGCAGCAGGGAAAGGGAGCAGCATCAGCACCTCTGTGGGTGGATTTCCTTCCTCCATCACAAAGAAATTGAACCCAAGGTCTCGACTCCCAACCAAAAGAGGACATTTCTGTTCCTATTTTATGCCATCCACCCTGGTAGGTTCAACCAAGTTGTGCTGGGACCTTGGGCTGCATGTCCAGTTTGGCTGCTGGTGTCCTTGCTGGACAAGGCTGGCAGGAGGCATGGCTTTGTGAAGGGTTTTTTTTCCTGCACTCCTGGATTGCAGGCTGCCTTTCTACCTCCACACTGGAAATCTGGAACAAAATCCTATGGTTTTCATGAGCAAGACAGCTCACCTTGTTGCATTGGATATGTGCTACCCTGGGTCTACACTGAATTTTACCGTAGTTCTGCAAAGAGTTTAGTTTAGCTTGCTTCATGCATGGAGCTAATTAAAGAAAAAACATTCTTTGAGCTTATGAACTGTTTTTTTTTATATGTATCCTTCTGAGTTTGCACAGAAGTACAAATATTCTGGAGCTGCAGAAGCTCGAATGTTAACAGAACAGCAAGAGAAGCTCCTTCATGCACCCATCAGTGCTACGGGTCAGTTAATTACAATTTGAAGTCAGTTCCTAAGCAGGCCACAGGTACAACGTATTCAAGTACCAAAACCTCTCTACTAGCTCCTGTTCTCCCCATCTGTAATCAAAAAATGAAGTAATGCAAGAGCAGATGTGGGAAGATGAAGGGGATAAAGGAAGATACTTGTCAAGCAGTTACAGATCAAAAGAGGTTTCTTTGAGAAAAAGCTTTTTGTCTTCTTCCTTGTCTCCTGCTTAGGATATTGTCTGAGCTAGGTGACAAACAGTTTCAGTTCTTTCCCATCAAGTCTGAAGGTTAGAGTGCATTTTCTAAGAGCTGGGTTAGATAAAGGAAGCCATCACCCACCCAGAAGTTAGCATTTTGTGCATCTGAGTTTAGCGCATAGGTATTGAATTCCCCCATAAATTAAACAGCTGGAGATTGCCATCTTTTTTTTTCTTATGTGCAAAGAGCACCTTGTTAGCAACCAGCACAAAAGTTCATGTTCTCAGATGAGTTGCTTTGCTTTACTCTCCAATTGCTGCTCATTTTCTCCCTGCATGCTGATTTATGCACTTTAAAACTGACTGTTCACAATTCCAGCTGCGTTCCCAAGCTGCGCTGCTAACAGAACCACTGGGCAGGTTGCCTCCCTTCATGTGGTTGGTGTTTCAAAGGATTTTTTGCTAACTAATAAGGCACCTTTCCTGTCTTTTTGTTACATACAGGATTTTGGAGAAGATGATTCCCTCTACATCACCAAGGTAACAACTATTCACATGGGCAATTACACCTGTCATGCCTATGGCTATGAAGAGCTGTATCAGACCCACATCCTTCAGGTGAATGGTTAGTAAATGACATGTGTGACAATCCACGTGAACCTTCCTGTAAGCAAAGTTGTATGTTCATCTCTTTTGCACAGAGATGTGAAAAGCCATGCACCAAAGTGTCTCTGCCTGAGTGCATATAAGTATCTAAAGGGTGGAGGTCCTTACGATAGGGCTGGACTCCTCTTGGTGCTGACCGAGGGACAGTGAGTACAAACTAGAGCACAGCAGGCTTTGTNTGTCTTGTCATTGCAAGACCTTGTCAATAGTCCCTCCCCAGCCTTCCTGTAGGCCCCCTTCAGATCCTGGAAGGCTACTGTAAGGTCTGTTCGAAGCTTTCTCTTCTCCAGGCTGAAGAGCCCCAAGTCTTCAACCAGGCCATACTGAGTGTGAATGGAGCTCACAGTTTGCTTACTTAGTCCATCACACAGGCAGTCAAAAAGGAAGGGACCAAGGGGGGAATGTGTATAATTCCCTGGGCATTGGCAAGTATCCTAACTGGAGAACAAGCTGTCAGCACCATTTCCATCCAGCTAAAAGCACTGTTTCAAAGCATCTCTTAGACTAATTACTATTTTTGCCAATAGAAGTCTCGCTTCAATAATTTCTGCCTCCAGAAAATCATTTCTGTTGCATGAAATAGCCACAGGTACTTAAACAAATAGAGCACAGTGTTTCCAAAGCCAGCTCCCCCACTCCCAGCTACATATCAGATTATTACTCAGTTGTAGTCCACTCTGTATGCTGAGGGCTCTTTATGCTGGCTGAAGATATGACCCACTGGCTTGCAAAATGAGGGCAAACCATTTTACAGGTGAGAGGATCAGATGGGCCACACTCCACCCTTCTCGTTCACCTCTGTCCTCTGGACCACATTTGCACCTGGTGGAACTTATGTTCAGCCGTTTGCTATCTTCCTTCTGACCTCAGACTCAGTCAGCTGGATTTAGTTGAAAATTGCATTAGCTTAAACTGGCATTTCATGGAGGGATGAGCCCATAGAGCAGCCACCTCTTCAGCAGCAAATTGTCCAGCTTTAAACCTATATTTACACATGCTAATATGACCTGCAGTATCTACAGACTAGGAAAGAGGGTAACACAATGCTTACTATAGGTAGATTTTGATGTACTCTGCTCTGAAAGTATTTAGGTTTACAGGCAAATTCCTTGATTTCGTTACAAGGGATCTCTTACCATGGAATCGTAGAATTGTTTTGATTGAAAAGTACTTTTAAGGTCATCAAGTCCAACCATTATCCAGCTACCAAGTCTGGTGCTAAACCATGCCCCTCAACACCACATGTGCACAGCTTTTCAATCCCTCCAGGGATGGGGATTCAACCACCTCCCCAGAAAGCCTTTTGCAGTGGTTGAGAACTTTCCAGTGAAGAAGTTTCTTCTAACAGCTGACCTGATCTTCCTCTGATGCAACTTGAGGCCATTTTCTCCTGTCCTGTCACTTGTTACTAGGAAGAAGAGACCAATCCCCACCTGGCTCCAACCTCCTTTCAGGGAGTTGTAGACAGCAATGAAGTCTCAGCTGTCTTGTCTCCAGGCTGAGCAACTGCATTTCCCTCAGCTGCTCCTCACCAGTCCTGTACTCCCGACCCTTTACCAGCTTCATTGCCCTTCTCTGGACATGCTTTAGCACCTCGATGTCCTTCTTGAAGTGAGGAACCCAAAACTGAACCCAGTACTCAAGGTGCAGCCTCACCAGTGCTGCATACAGAGGGACAATCACTTCCCTGGTCCTGCTGGTCACACTATTGCTGATACAGGCCAGGATGCTATTTGCCTTCTTGGGCACCTGAGCACACATTGGCTCATGTTCCGAAGCATTACAAGGGAAAGGAACGTTTAGTTCTCTCTCTAGATGCACACCAACCTCTGCAAACGAGAGCTTTCAGCTGGCAAGAGCAAATCACTACATGCAGCTGAACAGATTGAGGCTGACACAAACAGAAAGAATGAAAAGGGAGATTTATGCACTTTAAGAAGTGCCCTGGTGAATGTGGGTTTGGGTTTGAGTGCAGCTCAGGTCTTCCGGACATGCCTAACTGCTCCCCACCTGCAGCAGGTACCCTGGGGGAGAGCACAGAACATCCAGCTGATTTGAGGGAGAAGTGACTTAATGTTTCTACATAATAATTTGTCATCTTTTGAGACAGTAAACTGCAAAGTCCCAGCAATGTGGGTAACTAGATTGTGTGTGCTGCAGCTGGGAAAATAGGTTTCCTTCCTCAAAGTGCTATTTGTTTGATGAATGGCAGTTGAAAGAAAAGCGAGCTAACAACTTAATCCCGTGTATATTATGTGATATATTATGAGGTCTGAATGGAGTTAAGTTGGCAGACAGCGATGGAGGCTTGATCATCACTGAGAATAGAAGGCCCAAAGGATTTGAAACTAAACCCAGAATGAAAGGAAGGCAAGATGGAGTGTGGGGAAGGGGGCGATTTGTTTTGTACTGGGGCCTGCCACTTAGATTTAACTTGTTGTTGAAAGATCCCATTTTCTTTTTAAATGGGAGTTTCACACCACAGCTGTATGTGGTTTTTCTTAGTAATAGAAGAATGTACCAAAAACCCTCCCTATCACTGTTGGCTTTTTAATGTTGCTATGTAGTCACTAAATATTGTAAAAAATGCCATGTCACAGAATCCCAAAATCCCAGTAGAGAGGAGACTGGAAGGGACCTCTGGAAATCATCCAGTCCAACTCTGCCTACTAAGGCAAGGTCACCCACAGCAGCTTGCCCAGGATCGCAGTGTCCAGATGGGTTTGAAATCTCTCCAGAGAAGGAGACCACAACCTCTCTGAGCAGCCTGCTCCTCACACCAGAGAACTTCCTTCTCATCTTCAAATGGAACCTCCTAGGTTTCAGTTTGTGCCATTTGTCCCTTGTCCCGTCACTGGGCACCACTGACAAGGGTCTGGCCCCAACCTCTTACTCTCCACCATTTAGCTCTTACTGAGCATTGATCAGATGCCCTCTGGAGCTGCTTTTCTCCAGACTCAACAGCCCCAGGGCTCTCAGCCTTTCCTCCTCACAGAGACACGCCAGGCCCCTCAGCATCTTGGTAGCCTCCACTGGGCTCTTTCCATTAGTTCCCTCTCTTTCCCTGTCTTCTGATATCAAACCCAAAGTGCTAGAAAACACTGCAGGATCTTCATCTTACAGCATCTGATGTTCCCCTGTGAGTCATTAGGCTTTGCAAAGCTGGGTGTTTGCAGTGGCTGACTGGCTGCATGCAGCACAAAATTCTCCCCTTTTCTGCCTGAGTCATGGTTTCCTGCAGCAACTGATGCTGGGGCTACAGCACTGCTGACAGGATAGTGTTGCTTACCTTCACCTGCATGGTGAGGTTCTACCTGCTTTAGGAAATCCTTCTTCTTTTCTAGAAACTTAAAGGGCAAAATGAGGAATTTCTCTTGACAGGGGTAGAGAGCAAAAAGTTGAATTGAGTGAGCCTGCTGAGAATCCATGTGTAGTTGATGGGCTCTATTCAGTGCTGGAGATTGTCTGTCTATATCAAACTAAAAACTCCATCTTCAGAATGGGAGGGTTTCTGTTGCTTTTCTGTATTAGACTGAGATGGTAAGAGAATGTGACAGAACCAAGTCAGCCAGAACTCATGTATCTGCTCTACCTGCCTCCTCCAGAGAAGCACTGATACACTTCTAATGTCAAAAACACAGAGCTTCACTCTATGAGAGCAATCAGAATTGTTTGTTGTTTTTCTTTTTAATAGACAAACCTCCAAATTTCTTTACTGGGAAAGATGAGGGAGAAAGGAACCAACTGGAAGTAAAAGGGTTTATTCTCAACCCTTCTAGACTCACTGTGTTCATACAGGCAGGTCCAGAATTTTAGACTGCATTTCACTTAATGTTTTCAAAGCTGCAGTAATTTTTCCAGTGTCTTCTGATCCTGGGCCATGGTTTACAGCTCCCAGCGAGGCCCATCAGTCCATCTTTCCTTTTCTTGCCTTTTTCTCCTTAAAAGAATCTGATCTTAGTTTTATGCACTTTATATACTTTAATCCAATATGTATTCTCTTTATCTTTTCTTTCTCCTTTGTCTCTTTTCAGAACATAACACTGGCTTCTCACAGCTCATCAATTAGGTGATAGTCCAAAGAAGAAAAACAAAGCTGGTGAAGGGTCTGGAGGAGCAGCTGAGGGAACTGAGGTTGTTCAACCTGGAGGAAAGGAGGCTGAGGGGAGACCTTCTGGCTCTGCACAACTCCCTGAAAAGAGGCTGGAGCCAGGTTGGGGGGATCAGTCTCTTTTCCCAAGGAACAAGTGACAGAACAAGAGGAAAAGTGTGGACAAAACCCAGTTGCCTCAGCTGCTCTTACCTGACCTGTCCTCCAGCCCCTTGACGTGGTAGGCTTGGGTTGAGCTCATCAGTCTTAGGATGCACAGCCATGATAAAATTTAAGTCAGTGTTATTTGTACAGCTGGCCCTGAATGTCTTTGGAAAAAAAGAACGTGCTGAAAGGTAGCAGGAAGTTGAAGAATGCAAAATTCATCTTTCTGGTATCTTTGATCAGGAGAAGCCAAGAACAGCAGGAAAATTATGTTCTCGCCTGCCTATGGATATTGCTTGGGAAATGTGTACAGCATGCGCTAAGCGTAGGGAGGAAAAGCAATTTGTCACTTTCAGGAGGAAAAAGAGTTGCTGAGGATAAAGAATCTCATAAAATTGTAATCAACTATGAAAATTGATAGTTGGAAATCAAGAGACTGCTGAGTGTAGGCCATCATTTTCCTTGGTCCTTGCACTCTGGAAAACATCAGCATAAATCAGAATATTGTATTCCTTGGAAACGGTGTTTAAAAGCTGCTCAATCCTCAGCCCAATTAGAAGGGTCCAATAGGACACATTTCCCAGTAACAGAGAGAGGGTTTAAGCACAGATGTTATGTTAGTGTGGCTTTTCAGGAGAAAAGGTGCAGTGCTGCAAGCTGCTTTCAACTCATAAATGGAAAGATTAAAACATCTGAAGGACATGATTAATCTATTAATCATCACTAAGCCCTGGAGGATATAGGTCCTGGAGCAGCAATGTATGTCTTTGGGGCTCGATTCCACCATCTGTCCTTTATCACCTGAGCTGCTTTATTGGAATGAATTGGTCTGCTCACAAAGAAGGTGCTGCTCAGTATGCAGCAGAAGGCAATCTACCCCATCTCATACTTGTTTGAATGCCTCTTTTTTCCTCCTTTGCTTAAGATAATAGCATTTTTATATTGCCCTTGGCTGCAGGCACATTAATGGTTAGCAATGATATATATTCACCAAGAGCAATAGCAAAGGATAATCCATATATTCCAAAGTCTTGGAGCTGAAACCTTTGCAAGTGTAAAGTAAAATGTGCTTACTTGGAATGTATTAATTTGTAGCTAGGACAATAAAAATGCATTCTGCAGTTTGCTGTGATCACAAGGCAGTTGCATGCAGTAATTTACCTGTGCGATGAATTATGTAAGGCAAGGGAGGAGAAATAAAAAGTTTAAGAATGGAAGGAGCAGGAAAATGATAAGAGAGCAGGAGTGGAGGTGCAACACACATATTTGTGGGTAAAAACACAGTTTCCTTATTAATCATTCTTGAAAAGACACCTTGCTATAATTCCACGTTAAGCTAATTTTCATGCAGAACATTGATTCAGTGTCTAGGACCCCTGAGCTACCTCCTGCAGAATAAATCTGTTGTGCTTCCAGGCCTGCAGGTAAAATATGGGGATTGCTTACACGCAGATTAACATGGGGTGAGGCAAAAAACTGAGAGATACAGGTAAACTCTGCTCTCTGGAGGAGTGCCCTGGTTCCAGGGAGCATGGTCTTTGTGGCACTCACTGGGAGTGCTGACTTGAGAGCCCACAGGAAGAGAAAAGCCTGAAGCAAACCATTGTAAGAAAATATCCAGTCACACTGGTTTTGAGAGCACTAGGCAGTAGATGTGTGGGATGGGCTTTATCTCCTGTAAGAGGTGGTGGGTGAGAAAAACCCACTAAGCTTGGAGTAAAATGGCTGTGATGCTTTTGTCTGTTTAGGACGTATTAGAGAAGGGCTTGAGTCCAGCGAGGGACTGGGAGGTTGTGGCTGGGAACTTTGAGATGCTGAAGTGAAGAGCAACCAGACTGGTCTAGAGTACAGGTCTGCTGAGAAGGAGCTGAGGGAACTGGAGTTGTTCAGTCTAGAGAGGAGAAGACTGAGGGGAGACCTTCTGGCTCTCTACATCTCCCTGAAAGGAGGTTGGAAACAGGTGGGGGTTGGTCTCTCCTCCCAAGGAACAAGCAATAGGACAGGAGGAAGTGGCCTCGAGTTGCAGCAAGGATGGTTGAGGTTGGACATGAGGGACAATTTCTTCCCCAAAAAGGTTGTCAAGCCCTGGAACAGGCTGCCCAGGGCAGTGGTGGAGTCCCCATCCCTCGAGGGGTTTCAAAGCCATGGAGCTGTGGTGCTGGGGGACATGGTTTAGTGGTCACTTGGCATCTTAGGGGTCTTTTCCAACCAAAAAGATTCTGTGATTTTATGACTGCCTGTCAGGTGATTTTGCCAGAATTTGGGCATCTAACCTCCTTGGGTACTGTACAGTTTTTCCTATGCATTTGTGGTAGACAAACCACCTCTCATCTCTGAGTCAGAATAAATCACACAGGCTGTCAATGGACCTCAGTTTGTAAATCATTCTAAAAATGTTACTAGTAGCAAGCAAATCATAGGTGAGACAAGCACTGAGTGCAGGACCTTCATAACATTCTGTCAAAGTGGACAGAAATTACTATCTTTATCCTATCATGCCTGGAAACACTGACTCAGAGAAATTTAAATGCATTTTCTGAGGTGCAGATGGAATGAGAAGCTCCTGACTCTCAGCCATATTCCCCTGAATTGCTTGGGCACTGTCTCTTAAATAAACCCAGGGATGGCTCTGACAGCTGCCAACCCTTTCCAATAGCAGATCACTTCCTATGCTTGCCTTCTGCTTGATCTGGCACCTCCTGAAGTCAGGAAGAGCCCCAACCCTGACAGTAATGGGAGGAAGAGAAGTTTTAAAAATGGTAAATGCTTTTATGGAGAATTTGAAAATTCAATAAAGCAAACCTTGTCTTTTTTTTCTTTTTTTCTTTTGTTTTTCTTTTTTTTTGCAAACTCCTGGTTAGAAAACTGTTGGATGTTTTTTTACTTGCTGTCCTGGACATTAGGAAAAAGTTTTTCATGGAGAGAGTGGTCAGGCACTGGAATGAGCTGCCCAGGGAGGTGGTGGAGTCACCCACCCTGAATGTGTTTCAGGATCGTTTGGATGTGGTGCTTAGGGATATGGTTTAAGGTGAATCTTATAGAGTAGGGTTCTAGGTTGGACTTGGTGATCCTGAGGGACTTTGCCAACCTGTATGTTTCTATGATTTCTGTGATTTTTGTGAAATAGAATTATGGAATACCCTGGGTTGGAAGGGACCTTTACAGCTCATCTAGACCATCCCCTCTGCAGTAAGCAGGGACCTCTCCAACTGGAACAGGTTACTCAGAATTCCATCAAGCTTGGTCCTGCTTTGGCAGGGGAGTTGGACTCACTGATCTCTGGAAGTCCCTTCCAACCTGTAAGGTTCTGTGATTCTGTGAAGCCTGACCTTGAATGTCTCCAGGGATGGAGCCTCCACCGCCTCACTGGGCAGCCTGTTCCAGTGTTCCACCACCCTGAGTGTAAAGAACTTCCTCCAACATCTTACAAGGCATTTTCTTTTCTTCTCAAGTAAAAGGAATAGAAGATGAGGATATAAATCCACATGTCCAGTGCAGAGTTGTAGTTTGAAACCATTCCTTTGCTAGAAGTTCCCATTTCTTTGTCTCTCCAGTTGCCCCTGGCATTTCCTCTGTGATTACACTTGAACAATCTCTTGCTTTTAAAACTATAAAAGCAAGAACTCTTGAGGGCTTTCTGTCGTGGCTGATTTCCTTCCAAGCTGATAACTCAGTTTTGGTTAATGCTTGGCAGCTGGTAGGTAAGGCAGAAGTAAAATCCATCTCTCTCTGATAAGGCCCATGAAAAAATAGAAATAGAAGGGTGGGAAGTGTGTGCTAGTGAATGGAATTATTTAATCTGTCCCCATATGGATTTATAGACACAAAGCAAGCCGCAAACACAGATTTCATTTTATTCTAAAGCAACTGTTAGGGCAATTTAATTTTGCCTGTCTTGTCACACTGTAATAGAATTGTTTCAGTTGGAAAAGACCTCTAAGATCTTCAAGTCCAACTGTCAACCCAACACCAGCATGGCCACTAAACCGTGTCCTCAAGTGCCATGGCCACATTTCTTGAACACCTCCAGGGATGGTGACTCCACTACTCCCCTGGGCAGCCTGTTCCAATGCCTGAACACTCTTACAAGAAAGAAATTTTTTCTGATCTCCAACCTAACCCTCCCCTGGCACAATTTGAAGCCATTTCCTCTCATCCCATCACCTGATACTAGGGAGAAGAGACCAACACCCCCCCTCACTGCAACTGCCTAATGGCAAGCTAGATAAAACCACAGCAGTAGATTAGGTACCTTAAACAAGAGATGCCCTGTAGAAGTTTGTTACTAATTCCTTCACACTTCCTCAAAGGAAAAAACACTACAAAATTTCTTCAATTCTACACTAGTGCCAGCAGAGGTTGTTCATTTTACTTGAGGAGAGAGTTGAACACCCACATATCACATCCAGGTTTGACTCTGACCATGGTTTTAAAAACTTTAGAACAGTTACATCACAAATCCCAAAATATCCTCATCTGGTAGAAAAGGAGTTGATCTTTTGATTCTGAAACAGAGCAGTCTGTGACCACCCTTCAAATACCATCAGTCATGATACAGCACACATTCACATTTCCTTTTATTTATGTCCCTTTTGTGAGAGGACATCTTCTATTCCCTTCACCTTGAGTGAAAGGAAGTCTCTTCCTTGAGAAGACATCTTCTATTCCCTTCACCTTGAGCGAAAGGAAGTCCCTTCCTTGAGAGGACATCTTCTATTCCCTTCACCTTGAGTGAAAGGAAGTCTCTTCCTTGAGAGGACATCTTCTATTCCCTTCACCTTGAGTGAAAGGAAGTCTCTTCCTTGAGAGGACATCTTCTATTCCCTTCACCTTGAGGTGAAAGGAGGGAGAGTGCCACTGGTAGTTTTTACTGATGTTGCAATATTGCCAATTTTCTCAAGTTATGGGAGTAAATTTTTAGGCAATAGCTAACAGGTGATACTAAACCTTGTTGGTTTAAGTAATGAAGGCAACATGATTGAAAATCAATTAACTTGTCTGTAATTGTGCTATAATTAGTAGTTCTGCCAATTGAGTGTATTAAATAGTTCAGAGGGGCTTTCCTGAAACAAGTTAAGTCATGTTTTGAAGGCCCCAGAGAAAAACAGAGAAGAAATTTGTAAACAGAATCCCAACATTGTGGGATTGTCCTTATTGGCAGAACACAATCCCAGCATGATAAGGGTTGGAAGGGACCTCTGGAGGTCATCCAGCCCAACACCCCTGCTAAAGCAGAGGCACCTGCAGCAGGTTGCCCTCCAGGATCACAATGTCCAGGTGGGTTTGGAATCTCTCCAGAGAAGGAGACTCCACAACCTCTCTGGGCAGCCTGCTCCAGGGCTCCAGCACCTTCACACCAAAGAAGTCTTTCTGTAAGTTGAACTGAAACTTCCTGGGTTCGAGTTTGTGCACATTTCTCCTTGTCTTGAGAAGAATCTGGCCCCATCCTCTTGCTCCTCACTTTAGAATCATAGAATGGTAAGGTTGGAAGGGACCTCAAAGATCATCTAGTTCCAACCCCCTACCATAGGCAGGTACACCTCCCACTAGTACAGGTCACTCAAGGCCTCGTCCAACCTGGCCTTGAACACCTCCAGGAAGGGAGCAGCTGCAACCTCCCTGGGCAACCTGTTCCAGTGTCTTACCACCCTCACTGTAAAGAACTTCTTCCTAATATCTAGTTTAAATCCCCCCTCTGCCAGTTTAAACTCATAACTATTGATAAGTATGTAAAGAGTTCATTGTTCCAAACACCAAGCAGTGCATGTTCAGGCTATTTTCCTGGTGAACTCTTGAGCCACCACCTACAACCTGCACTTGCCAGGGACAGTTTGAACTCACCAGAAGTTCCTTGTTTCCCAGGGAAGTTTGAAGTCACCAATTCCTTGTTTCCCAGGGAAGTTTGAAGTCGCCAATTCCTCGTTTCCCAGGGAAGTTTGAAGTCACCAGTTGCTAGTTTTCCAGGGAAGTTTAAAGTCACCAGTTGCTATTTTGCCAGGGGAGTCTGAAGTCACCAACCCCTTGTTTCCGCAGTGCCGCCAGTGATTCGCGTCTACCCCGAAACGCAGGCGCAGGAGCCCGGCGTGTCGGCCAGCCTGAAATGTCACGCTGAAGGCATCCCTAATCCCCGGATTAGCTGGCTGAAGAACGGCATTGATATCATGCCAAAACTCTCCAAACAACTCTCACTGCTAGGTAAGAGCAGAATTCTGATTAATTAAAGTATTGTAGTCGGGGATTAAGGGGGATTATTTTGCACTTTAAACCAGAAGTTCTTGTAGTTGCGCTAAGCTGCGGTTGTTGGAAATGATGTTACAGAACCCCCTGGTCTGTCCTCTGATCTTTTTGTCCCCTGTGAGTTTCTAGGGAAATACAGTATTGATTGATATCATGGTCATGGTGTTCTCTTAAAAGGCAGTGTGGCTGCTTCTCCACTGCCTCTTGGGTATGGCCATGATGAAGAAGTGAGGTGGGGGTTGGTCTCTTGCCCCTGATATCAAGTTATAGAGTGAAAGGAGATGGCCTTAAGTTGCACCAGGGCAGGGTTAGGTTTGATATTAGGAACAATTTCTTTCCTGAAAGAGCGGTCAGGGATTGGAACAGGCTGCCCAGAGAGCTGATGGAGTCACCACCCCTGGAGGTATTCAAGAACTGTGTAGCCATGGCACTGTGGGACATGTTTTAATGGGCATGCTGTTGTTGGGTTGATGGCTGAACTCGGTGATCTTAGAGGTCTTTTCCAACTGAATTCTATGATTATATTAATTTTTTTATTCAGGTCTAAGCACTACACAGGGTGCAGGTCAGTGAAGAACCAAGCTGTGCATCACTATCTCACACCCAACTTTGCAGAGGGAATCAAGCTCTTGACTCCTCTTGGTCCTTGTTCCAGTGAGGGTGCACCAACCACAATGAAAGGCAAAAATACTTCTTGGCAATTTTCTACATAAAAATATTCAAAACTTCCCTACCTGCCCCAAAATCTGGCTATGGGGCATTGCAGCTCTCAACCAGCGTTAACCACACAGGAATCCCTGCATGGTTGGGTGTGATATCTCCAAAGCTTCCTAAGGGCTTAGGCAGCAAAGTCAAAAAAGCAAAATTACAGGAGGAACTGTAGAGAGACCCCTCCTAACCCAAAGATCTCGGTGATCCGATGAGAAACAGTTTACAAAATCAAAGTTATTTTTCTATCCACTAAAGCCACAATAATTTATTTAACAAGAAGAACTAAGTGAAATGTAATTTATTGTTTGCACTTGGGATTGTTCTTTGTTTGTTTGTGGCACAGAGCATGCCTGTGCTAATGGAAAGAAGCAAAACATCAGCTCTCATGGGAGTCCCCCAGATACCTCTAGCTGTGTTTGAGGAAAGAGCAGTGTGATGAAGCCAGCCTGCTGTGGCAATGGAAGGTGATTAAGGGCAGGAAAAGCAATTAGCAGCAGTGAGGAACACTGTTCCTGGGTGTCTTTCTTACAGCAAATGGAAGCGAGCTGCATATCAGTAGCGTGCGGTACGAAGACACTGGTGCCTACACCTGCATTGCTAAGAATGAAGTGGGAGTGGATGAGGACATCTCTTCACTTTTCATAGAAGATTCGGCCAGAAAGACCCGTAAGTTTAATTCTCCATCTGCTTCTTTCTTTGGAGAGGGTTGAAATCGGATGGTACACATGGAATCCTGTAGTTCAGTCCACTGCATGTCATGTGTTGGGCTCTTACTCATCAGGTAATGACGGTTTGGTCTGCACTCCCGTCAGAGAATTATTGACTGCTTTGGGAAGGAATCATGTGAGGATGGTAAAATCTCCTCAGTTGGGCACTAGAAGAAACTTCTTCACTGAAAGGGTTCTCAAACACTAGAACAGACTCCTCAGGGAGGTGGTTGAATCCCCATGCCTGGAGGCTTTAAGAGAGACAGAGATGTGGTGCTGAGGGACATGGTTTGGCACCAGGCTTGGTGGAGTTAGTGAATGGCTGGACTCAGTGATCTTAAAGGTCTTTTCCAGCCAAAATGATTCCATGTGCCAGAAGGGTTCTGGATATGGCACAGGTAACATTCTTACTGAAGTTACAACTTTGTGATAGTTTTAGATCCCAAAGAATCTAAAATCTAATATTTTACTGAATTATGTGTGGTTTTAGGAAACAGGTTTCCTTGAGTTCTATCCAAGACTACTTCTTTTAAAGCCAGTTACGAGTTGAAGTTCTCAAATATTTAGATGCTTGAAAAATAGTGACTGAATTATTTTACCTGTATTTACATCATTAGCTAGCAATATGGATTTCCCTCAGTGTGAAATTATCTTCCAAGTCAAGGAGAATTCCAAAACTTCCAATTCTCACAGCCACTTTTGGCTGCGTATCTCCCATAGGGTGCAGCAGTATTACCTTGGCCACAGTGTCCCCAAAACACAATTAATGATGGAGGTGACTAGTTGCCCAAGTGGAAAAGCTCTCAGAAGCCTGATCCTTCCTAAATCTGCTGTCCTAACTACCTTGGAGACTGTGTGGGTAGATGGTGATAGGGAAAGGCTGGATGTAATAGGGCTTTTTGCTGCTTTTCTGGCTGTTAATGTAGAGCAAGAATTGAAAATGAAATTAGCCATAAATCTGTGCTCTCATGGAAATTCTTTGGAAAATATATCCTACTTCTCATTAACCAGCTTTGTGCACTCTTGTTAATATGGGTCATTTTCCCTTGAATTCTTGAGCAAGGGAACTTGCACAATGTTGAGAAAGAATTGGGTGTACCTTAAAAAGAAATTCAAATGTAGATGAACCTTTAAAGGGGATTGAAGCCCTAAGAGAATGTAGTGGCATGGAATTCCAAGAAGGAATGCAGCAAAATGTATGGCTGCTCTAAACTGCAAGTCTCAGGCTTCTGATTGAACCTGGAGAGAAAATCACAGCTTGTCCTATAATTCAAATTGCATTTGGAGGTAATCTCTTCAGTAAGGCTTTGCCCAGGCTGGAGTCTGCCTTATTTTAGGGAAGACTTTTCCCAAGTCAGCGTTTCACAGTGGTCTCTAGAAGGAACAAATGTGTTTAGAATCATCTTATCTTTCCTAATACTTCATTTGAATGAATGTTACAAGGTTTTCACCAATTAGTTCATGTAAACATGAGTGCTAATCCACTGACTTGCTACAATGAAAGTTTTGACATTGTTTTGTTGTGTTTGTTTTGTTTTGTTTTTGCTTTTCCTGGTTATTTTCTGGCTTCCCCAATTTTCTGATGCTGCAGTTGCAAACATACTGTGGCGAGAGGAAGGTACTGCAGTAAAGTTCTTTTGTGTAGTGATAATGTGCTTGTCTGCTTTAATAACTCCATGATGGGCCATTCTCCACTGACTTGCCACTAACTCTATCAACTTCCATAGTTACCTGATTAAGGACAGACCAGACATTTAAAAGCTAAACTATTCAAATAAGAAATGTCACTCTCGTAGTATAAATTGTACCTATAACTTCTCACATTTTCCCACTATGAAATAATAGATGAACATAAAATGTATAAAAATGGCATTTTCCTATCAACTGCCACCGGTGTGAGCAGCCTGAGCCTTCTCATGCTGCATTAACAAATGTCAGAAGTGCTCCCAAATTACCATAATTGACCAAGTCAGACACAAATTCAATACACTGCATTTTTAAGCAAGCAATTGAAGCTCTTCCTTCTCAGTAGCACATATCGATGTTTACTAGGTGAGCAACAAAAACTCTGTTCTTGAGTGCTAGGCAGGAAAAAAACACCCACAATAGATTTTGCTTCCCTCAATCCTTTCAATCAATGCAGGGTAAAGGTTGCCCCATTTCTCCTTGTTTTAATTGGCAGTTAAGACCTCCAGTTTGATCAAAGTCAGCATCTGTGCATGTTAGAAGCCAAATGAGAAGAAAAAAAACACATCCTCGAGTGTGAAATTATTCAAAGATATTATGG
This sequence comes from Ramphastos sulfuratus, assembly GCA_013399055.1. NCBI lineage: Eukaryota > Metazoa > Chordata > Aves > Piciformes > Ramphastidae > Ramphastos > Ramphastos sulfuratus. The sequence goes on along the minus strand of WBNM01006544.1, from coordinate 47,523 downwards.
AGGTTCCTGAAATTACAATTAATTTGATTTTGTGTGCACTTGTGCTGTCACAATGTCCCAGATTCACAGTGAGATATGTGGTACAGAGGCCCAAGGGGCTTCTGAGCAGGCTGCTCATCAGCTTCTCTAGGTCCATGGATGCCTATATGGGGAACCTCCCAGCTCTGGGCTCCTGGCACTGCAAGGTCACTGGAGGAAGGTTCTTGGATTGAAGTCCAAGCATAAACCAGTCCTTACATCTACCAGCTGCATATGAGGGAGCTGGGACCTTGACGTCCTTCCAACCTTGTGGAAAAGGTCTCTGTGCCCTTACAAACTGCTCTTGCCAGCATCCCTCTGCCCCTGCAAACACCTCTCCCTCCAGATGTTCCTCCACAAAGGGCTGAATGCTCATTCTGCCTTTGGAGGATGCAAAGACTCATCCATAAGCAGTGCCTCCAGATGCCTGAAACAGCAGTCATGCTTCATGGCCTTGGAGTGGAGCTTTCTGGATTGCTGTGGCTTGGCCCCAAGTATTTTAGGGGCGGAAGGAGATTGCCAAGCCCTTAGTGATCATACAAAGTATCCACTGTTGGCTGCAGACCCCTATGCAGCAAATGTGGCTTGCTGGAGGTCATGAGACGTTCACAGCCACCTAAGAAAGCTCTCCTGCACTTAACTCCCAATTCCACTTGCAAGTGCCTGGTGCACAGCAGTGAAGAGTGTCTTTTTAATGCTGATGTTCCTATAAATGGCATTATGGGCACTAAGAATTGCTATTTCCCTCCTGCTCAGAAGTGAAATCTCTAGTGCATTGCATCAGGCCAGCATCAGCTGCATGATGCTGTATGTCTGCTTATATACTCTAGCACTTCTGCTACTTTTTAAAGTAGGTAGTTGGATAACACTACCAGATGTAGAGCATTTAAAGAACAGCTAAAAGATTGGTTGCAGAAAGTCTTCTTCTAATTCTGCTAAATAATATGGGCTTAGAGCTTATCAGCCTTGCATATTTGAAATAAAAGCATAGGCAATGTACAGGGGAAAACATGAGCAAGAAAAGCAGATTTACTATTGATGTCCCAAAGCAATTGAATATCTTTAGAGCAGGTTTATTCTCCTGCCTGTGTTGTTCTATAGTGTTTGATCAGCACATTCATTCTAGACAAATAATCCATCCAACATACTTTTGGCTGTGAAACCTTGGCCCAGAGAAAGCTGGAAAAGAGAGGAATTGTATTTTGGGGGGTTGCATTTTAATGTGCTCTTTTAGTTCCATTAAAATGAAAGTTTGTGTGCAAGTAGTGGCATCAACAAACAGATTGGTAGAGCTGAGCTCCTTTAAAATATCTCATCCTCCTGCCCACAAGGTCTGTAGTAACTGAAGCTGTTGGGGAAATGCCTAGGCAGAATACTGTGCAGAAGAAATCCAAGTTCTAACACAAGTAGCTGGTCATTTTATAAGTCAGTCTATCAGTCTCTCCTCAGAACCTTTCAGACCTTTCAGTGGAACCTCCAGAAATGAGTACACATAGCATGACCAGCCAGTTAGCCATGAACTGGAACCACATGCAGTAGTGGCTCCACGTACAAACTAGTTCTTAATTTCATCCAGAGAACAGCTACAAGTAGCCCAAATGTGAGGTAGAGATTTTGGTTTCATGCCAGTGTTGCTTTCTTTATATCTGGATAAAGGGAGTGAGTCGTGCCAGGAGGCAGTCATCAGCTACATGGATGTATGCACTTAAAAAGCCTTTTCTTTATCAAATTCCAGTTCTAAAACACTTCCAGCCATTTAGATTAAAATGAAGACATTTTTTTCAAGTAGCAGATCAGAGTATTGCACCATGACAAGTTTGCCCTTTGATCTCCAAGGAGGGAAATACAAATGTATGCTCAGATGGAGACTGTCTTCCTCAAATAAAGAAACCTCTTCTTGTCATCAGGTGTCCTCCTGTAGATTTAGCAAAATTAGAATGTTAGAGCCAACTTCATCTAGAATGGTTCAGATAAGAACTGTTATGTTTAGGAGACTCTTCCCATTTTTAGGGGGTTTTGTTATACACATGAGGAGTGTTACCTTTTATAATTAGCTTTTGAACTGGTTGTGTCATCCAACCTGAAATGTCTTCACTTAAAAAAGAGGAAAAAGGAAAAAAAACACCCTCATTAGTCCCTCAGTTCCTAGTCTAGTGCCTGCTTCACTCATATAAATAACACAACTGAGCAAAATTCCCCATTCCCACCTCTGCACTGCATAATTCCCAGACTGCAATATAATCCCAAGTGAGTCTGCTTTACCAACATCCACAAGAGTTTTAAAGGTGTACCCTCATCAAGACTTGGCAAATGCTTCATAAGTCACATTAAAACACCTACTTTGTCTAGCAAAAAACCTGCTTTGTCCAAAAATCAATGTGAAGATTACTCTCTGAAGAAGTATTTTAATTTAAATTGGTAAAGTTTGCTTTTAAAGAGAGTGCCTGAATGCTATTAGTTGTTTGCATCATATTTTAACCAGTTAGCAGAAAAATACTTGAAGTCATTGTATTGTAAAATAAGCAGTGGGACTTGCCAAGTCACTAACTGCAAACCTGCTGGGGTAAAATTATTATCCAAGTATTTTTGCCACTAATTAAGGACTGAAGTTCTGAAATACACCCTCATTGTAGTAGGATCATCAGACAAAATCACGCTGCTATCGTGCATGAAAATAATAGTAAGCATCTTCACAATGGTCATAATCTGTTGCCTGCCTGTTTCCACTTCTTAGGATTAAATCCCTTTTCCTCATGACAGTTTGTGCACTCATTCCAGCCAGGGTCAAACTCTGCCCTCTGAGGTCATCACTCAAATCCCACCGGAGCAGGTGGGAGTTGTGTGCGTGCTGCGAGCGCAGATTTTGGTCCAAAGTGCCCAGATGAGATCTTTTCACAATATACTCTTCAAAACAGCCCTTCGTCCCTAGAGATAATGTAGTTCTCCATGGAAGTTTGGGAGCTTCTTTCTTCCTACATGCATGATCTCCCTCACTGTGGCATCACATTTAAGGATCACAGCTCCTGTACCCACTTGATGCCCTAACTGGGGTATTTCTGTGCTATGGTTTAGAGAGACTCAACTCGAACATTGTCAGTACAGCAAATGCCACGCCTTGAGTCCTTGTACTCTGAAGCCATTTATTTTGGCACCCAAAGAGGGGGTTTTAGCACCAAAAAACCCCTTCTGGCTTCACTAAACGTGCTCTGTTGTACAAATTTCTCCCCAAATGGCATTTATCCAAATTATAGGTGTTTTTAGTGTGAAGTTGTCTTGTGATGATTTAGACCTCCCTCCTGCAAACCCTTAAGAGATGTGAGGAGCTCTAGACGTGAGCAGCATTGAGCTGCCACCGCAGCAGCGACTGAGGGAACTGTCACGCTGAACGTTGTTCAGATCTGTAGAACCAGGACCTTACTTCTCCATGGGTAAAATGTCATTAATTAGAGCTTGCAAATTATCACATCACCACGTGGCTGGCAGATAAGTTACACTAGCAACATTACTGGGGGTGATAGTGGTCATTGCGAACACGTCCTGGCGGTGGTATGACAAAGATGAAACCATGCTTGGATCTTTCTGACCAGAGCGCTGGAGGAGATCCTGAGTGGTCCTTAACCATGCTCCTTACTGCCATTGCATGTAGCCAAAGAACAACTAAATTATCAGCGTTTTGAGGCATTTCTGCATGACAGAAATGATGAAACACAATCTCCTCACAGCAAAGCAATGACAACCAGCTACTTTTCCAATCTCCTGGAATGCCCCAGTTGGATAAATGAGTGCTATTGCGATGCTGAACTACTCCACATTTGTGAGTTACAGTTTGCAAGATTTCAAAAATGCCTTTGTTTTGGTGGCTATAGCTCATTCCCCCACCCAGTTTGAACAAAACAGATTTGAGATTTGTATTTTTATTCGTGGAACAGATGCTGAACACTTCCATTCTGCATCACAGCTACAACTCAGGGCACCTATAACATGACGACCTTTGGGTTAAGTAGCACTGAAGTTCTTTCTTAGTTCTTAAATTATCTTTAATGAAATAATAGAAAAAACAAAGTCATAATCTGAGGGAGCTAACAGTTAAGACCCGAACATAATTGTTTGCCCACAACTGCTGCCACCAAGGCAATGCATTTTTGAACGTGTCTGTACCTCTTCACTCCTCGAAGCCCTTGTTGTGACTTGAAACTTGATTTTGTGAATGCACCTACTGCATCCAAATGACCAACTTTGATGTAAGGCAGATGTTGTTTGCTGGGGGGAGGAGGGAGAGTTCTTAAAAGAAGCCCTAACAGCTCTGGATACCTACCAACTGAAACTCCTACTCCTTTTGCTTTATCCCCCTTCAAGGCCTGAGTGTTGGGAATATGTTCTATGTCTTTTCTGATGATGGGATCACAGTCCTTCAGCCAAACGAATGTGAAATCCGGAGACACATCAGGCCTGAAGAGAGGATTTTCACAAGTTATGTAAGTCCTAAACCCAGCAGCTACAGCTGACGGCTGGGAAACTTTCTCTTAATCTCTTCAAAGGTTGTTATTGCTAAAGGAGCCATTTGGCACAGTGGTGTTGGAGCTTGGTGGGCTTCACGTGGCATCCCTGAGGTGTAGAATCTTCTTCTCTTGAAAATTAAGGGAGCTACAGAAGTTTTCAGACTGATACAGAGAATTACTGACACGCTGCAGAGCCTTTGACTACTTACCCTGTCTAAATGAAGGCAAAGGTTACCTCTTGTCCTGTTTGTGGAACTGGTTACATATCCATCCTCAAAAGCTGTGGCTGGGCTGTAGGGGGAGTACACAAGTCAACAGCAGAGAGGTGTTCACATCACTCACTAGTGCTAGCTGACCCCTTTCACTAACAGCTCCATAGACAGTGGCCTGGGCTACTTTCTGCTCCTCAGAAATAGTTTCCCAGTTTAAACCACAGCAGGGAGACGAATAAGAATGCATGGATGATGGTTGTGCCATACTGGTCCTCTGCATCTTCTGCCACTGAACTGGAGATCTGTGTTGTCCTTGTTTTTTCTCTGTCATTTTCTGCCAGCACTGTGTTTACCTAACCCTGGCTATAGGAAATCACAAGGAAAATTTGTCAGTGAACATCAAGCAGTGGCTCATACCTGGTGTAGCAAGTGGGCAACAGCTGCCTGGAGGCCCTGTGAGACCAAGGGTTTCAGTGGCACGTGTTGTGCACTCCTGAGTGGTAACATGCACCATGTATCTGCTCTTGAAACTCAGGTGCTGAAAGACATCCAGAAACGCTTTTTCAGTCACTCCTTTATTTAGGTTTTATTAAAAGAGCAAGCTGAGAACTTGGCTTCTTTCTCAGCCTTGCTTTCAATCTAGGGAGGACTAAACTGGGACAGTCACTGTCATGAGTGCCACAGGCTAAGTCAGGCTCTGCTGCCATGGGTGAAGAGCTTCTTATGAGCCTGTGCTCAGTATTTTTTAAATCTCAGTAATTTTCTCTTTGATGCTGGATGCATTTTTTTAACACTGGATTTTAATATACTTTAGTAGAAATCCAGACTGATGCTCACCCCATGACTGTTCCTTAGCTGGCACTTAATAATATTAAGCCACACTTAAGCTGTTGCTACTCAGAGACAGAAATCTTGTGTTTCTTTTCCAAAAAGCTGTAAATATTGGAGAGGTGGTTCTGGAGAAACAGCTTGAAGAGAAAAAAGGAGAGAGGGCACTTAAGGAAATAATGTCAGCACAGTGGTGGGCATAAAAGGGATTTCGAATGTCATTACTTGGCTGCCTTTCAGGAAGACCTCTTAAGGGTTTCCTACAGACATCATAGGACTTTTTGCCTTGGTATAGGGAAGATTGACTCTTTTTTCCTCCTTTTTTTTCCCTATTGGTACCTGGAATGTTTGCCACATAGACAGTGACACCACCTGCAACTCCGGGAAGGTTCCAACAATAAAGGTTACTTATTTGCTGTTAGAGGCCACAAAAGCAGATGGAGCAGCTGCATCTGAGCACAGTAGCAGAAAGGCCACTGACCTTTCCCTGCTCCTCATGCTTTGAGTAGCTTCGTGTTGTGAGAGGCCAAGGCCCAGCACAGAGCTGAGGATGAAGGAGGCAGTTTGGAGGCTGTCAGGTGCTTGGCTGCATGAGCAGCTGCTGGAAACCAAAGGCTGAGGTTTAGTACCATGTATTGCAAATCCTGCAGCATGTCCAGAAAAGGGCAGCTAAGCTTGTGAAAGAAAGGTCTGGAGAACAGCAGCTGAGAGAACTGGGGTTGTTCAGCCTGGAGGAAAGGAGGCTATGGGGAGATCTCATTGCTTTCTACAACTGCCTGAAAGGAGGCTGGAGTGAGGTGGGTGGTCAGTCTTTTCTCCTGAGGAACAAGCATAGACACAAGGAAATGGTGGCCTCAAGTTGTGCCAGGAGAGGTTTAGGATGGACATGAAGAACAATTTCTTCCCCAAAAGGGTTGTCAACTCCTGGAACAAGCTGCCCAGGGCACTAATGGAGTTTCCATCCCTGGAGGAATTTTAAAAATATGGAGATGTGGTGCTAAGGGGTATGGTCCAGTGGTGACCTGGAAGTGCTGGGTTAAGAGTTGGACTTCATCTTAAAGGTCTCTTCCATCCACACCGCAGCCTAGTCCCACACAAATGCTCTTTCACTGAAAGAAACTTGTCAGAAGGAAAAGTGATGAAGAGTAGTCAACACACAGAGGCTTGTTGGTGAGATCATATGTGACACTTCAAACTCAGGGTACCAAGGAGATCCTGCTAAAGTTAATACCAGTTTGTCACAACATTCATTCCAAGAGTAGAGGATCAGAGGCAAAATATGCCCTCAGACAGTTGTAAACAGGATTTGGTGCAAAGCAGCAGGATTTGATTCCTTTGGATTTCCAGAGGAAATCTCTGTGTTGGAGCAGTAGACTGTAGGGCCCTACTTACTTTGCTAAAAAGAGATTGGAGCAGGCTGGGGATTGGTCTCTTCTCCCTACTATCAAGTGATAGAATGAGAGGAAATGGCCTGAAATTGTGCCAGGTGAGGTTCACGTTTGATATTAGGAACAATTTCTTTCCTGCAAGGGTGGTCAGGAATTGGAAGAGGTTTCCCAGGGAGAACAACCTGGAGGTTGAACACTGTCCCTGGAGATGTCCAAGGAACGTGTGGACACGGCACTGAGACACATTATTTAATGGCCATGGTGGTCTTAGATTGAAGGTTGGACTCAGTGATCTTAAAGGTGTCTTCCACCCAACACAATTCTATGATTCTATTGCTCCCCTGAGCACAAGCATCTTACAGCATGCTCTCCTGAACCGAGAGGACTTTATTAAAAATACAAAGCTGTGATTCAATTAGTGCAAATCTCTGCTTTTTCCAAGCACAGAGTGATATTTCTATCACTAATAAATGCTGACAGCACTGCAAGTGATGAACCACAGCGTGCTTCAAGAGACGGATCTGTAGCCTGTGTGGTTATTTGGATTCCATGGGAGTGTGCAGGAGGTCCAGCTGTTTAATGTCACTGGCTAGTGCCAGGCTGCAGTGTGCTACCTGATAAAATAATGATTTCATGTTTTCCAGGCAAGAAAAGGGGGGGAGGAAATCATCCTCATGGAATCCCCCTGGAATTTTTTTCTCTCTGGTTTTCAAGGCTAAGCTTCTTGCTGCTGCAGACCCTGGATTTGTAGAAATTAAACCTTTTCTCTCTTTTTTTTTTTTTCCCTTTCCCCTCAGGAAGAGATCTGTCCTAGAGTGGAAGGTGAAGGCACTCAGTCCTGCCTCTGGGCTTCAGCGGTCAATGTCAGAGACAAGTACATTTATGTGACACAGCCTAAGCAGAACAGAGTAATGATAATTGATATCCAGACTCAGAAAGCCGTGCAGGTACTGACAAGGGGAATGCTTTATCCAGTGATGGCAAAAGCCTTTGATACGGGACAACACAGCTCTTTGCCCAGTGGATTTGCTGACAGCACTGAAAAGCTGGGTCTGAGTTGCTTTCACCCATGGGGTCACAATGTTCATAACCTCACTGGCAGGGGAAAAAAACTCTTTTACAGCCTGTTTATCATCATCCTGAGGCTGTACCTGCAGCCAGGCTTGCAGCCAGCATGGTAAAATAAAGATGCAACAAATTTCAGGCTTAGGCTTATTGAGCTGCGGCCTGACCTCTGTTATAAGCAGGCTGGGAAGAATGAACTGGTGTGGGTATAACTCAAGCAGAAATTGGCCCCTGATCTCCTGGTTGTAAGTAACAGCATGAGATGGAGTGGTGTTCCAGCTGGCAAACAGCACTGGGCAGCCAGATTTTGCTATGCTGGTGCTGCTGTCCCGATTGATCCGAAGGTTATTGTGCAAAGCTGCACAAAGGGGTGTGATGGTGGTGCTGGGAATGTCTGCAGTAGCTGAGGCTATATTCATCCTGTGCATTTGGGCCTCTGTGTAAATACCCATCTCTGCTTTGTTTTAAGACCTTTGATGTTGACCCGTTGCCAACCAAATTACATTACGACAAGTCCCACGACCAAGTCTGGGTGCTTAGCTGGGGTGACATGCAGAAGTCCTCTCCAACGCTGCAGGTGAGTCCTTCATGCCCGAGCCTTTGCCTTGGCTTGGCTTGGCATCATCAGTAGCAAGCTGGTGGCTGGTTGGTTGCAGGTAATTAACAGCATTTAATGGTCTGGATGTAAAGATGCTCCTCTGTTTGCATATCCAGCAGGGTTTATTCATCCCTTCTCCATCCCTCCTCACATATTTTTCCTGCTGTTTAATTTGTTTTTGAGCAATGACTGTGCCGCCGGCTGGCAGCAGGACTGCTTTGTTGCCAAGCTGTGGTTTGTTTTAAGGCTGAGGACAGAGCCAAGTGCCATAAAGTCATACAGCAAGGGCTGGCAGCTGACTGTGAGCAGGATGAGCCCGCAATGCTCTCGGTCATTTGTGCAGCCTGTGCAAGCTTTTTAACTTGATTGAGGGGCTAAAAGCAGTGGGCACCAAGCAGCCACAGAGATCATCCTTTCTGTGTAGAGATCTCTTGCTCCTCAGGTTATCAGTGGTGTTTCATCAGTGGTGTTTCAACAGTGGTGTAAGTCAGGCCAAGCAACACACTCAAGGATAAATCCAAGGTAGGAATTAAGTGTATGTTCAGTGCAGAGCTGCAACACAGCCTCTTCAGATGTTGATGACCTGAGAATTTCTCTGTCTGCAAAGAATTTGAGACATTGAGGCACTGAACCATTGAGAGGTCAAGACATTGAGGCATTGAGACTTTGACATTACCTATGGAAGAAGCATATAAAAGGTGGATGAATTGTGCTGTGCCTCAAGATTCCTAACTCAGAATTACTGTTGTGCAGCAAGCAAAACCAACTTGTTCTCCAGGTTGGTAAAGTCATTTACCTCTCCCTGTCTTCCACAAAGGAGAAATCCAGATTTTCAGCCAGTGCACTAAGTAACTCCTGATTTTCCTTAAACCCATTTTGTCATTTATCTCTCACAAGCCTTCATCCTCCTTTTGGGTGATGATGGAGCACAGTCTTTTGAGCAGGTCCTGTTGTGGTAGGACAAGGGATGATGGTTTAAACTAAACAGGGGAGATTCAGACTAGATATGAGGAAGAAATTTTTTACAGTGAGAGTACTGAGACCCTGGCCTGGGTTGCCCAGAGAAGTGCTGGATGTCCAATCCCTGGAACCATTCCAGGTCAGGAAGTTTGGGGCTCTGAGCAACCTGCTGTAGTTGCAGATGTCCCTGCTGACTGCAGAGGGGGTGGACTAGTTGAGCTTTAAAGGTCCCTTCCAACTAAAGCATTCTCTGATTCTCTGATTCTCTGATAATGTGGTAGAATGATCCTTTCATAGTGAAATGCAGAAAAGAGCTCTCTAGGGAATGACAAAAGCATAAGCAGCAAAAGTAAAACCTCAGGGACAGATTCTGTTATTGAGTGTCAGTGACTCCGCGAGGGCTGCCAGCAAGGTCCCTGTAGCTTCTCCACACTCAGCACCATCAGACCGCCAATGGTACTGGGCTGTCTGGGGTGCAGTAATGTTTGAACAATTAAATTAGCTTCCATTTCTGGATTGCTGTGCAGGATTCACTCTTTTATTGTTGGTACAGAAGCAGTGAGTGCAAGCATCTAATTGGGCTTTTCGCTACTGCTATGTCACACAACAGAGCTGAAACCAAAGCTGATTTGCTCCATCTGGACATGCTAGCCTTCTCTAGCAGTTATTTTCTGACACTTCCTGCCCAGTCTTTCTGGAAACATAGGTGAGTACTGATTCTACCACAAGTGGTTGCTTCTAAGTCTACGTTCAAGCATTCCCTAGCAGACAGAGAGGAACAGTGGTCATGGCTTTTAGGTTTCTGACCTAAAAACCTACACTTCTGGAGGCCATGTTAGTTGTGGGGTTGCCCAAGACATCACTGAAGGTGCTGTCCTGTGATGGTAGGACAAGCCATCCACACCAGGCACATCCTCCATCCAAGATAACAGCTTCAGCCTGCAGACTCAATGATCAGGGATGGACCAACAAAGAATATCTCAGCATGGGCATTCTTAGGAATAGGTGCCAGAAACAGAATGGGGGCAAATAACCAAAGGTTTCTGAGGCAGGTTGTCTCACCTGGAGACAAGCAGTTTCTTGTACAGGCTATAAGGAGACTAAATGGGCTCTCTTTACCCTTTCTGACTTAATTTCTTCCCTCCAGCTGTGAGAGGTTTCTGTAATTAAAGGAGAGATGGCACAAGCATGTGATTATGAGGAAGAACACACCATCTGCACAGCTGGAGACTTCTTGGAATGCTCCAACTCTCAGATACAGTCCCTTTGTTATCTTTATGAAGTGCAGCTACACATGTAGGGAGTGAGATTAGCATCAGCATCAGCAGTTCTTTGCTTTCCTCCGACCTTCCTTCCCGAAAGGTGGGCAATGACTAATTCGGCACAGTTGGTTCTTCCAGCCTGCAGTGGTTAGCTGCAGATACACAATAAAATCTCTCTTTGAACACAGATGCAGCTGCAGAGGTTGATCTGAATTTCCAGCCATTGTCTGGAAGTCAGGGATTTATCAAGCAGCCAACTAATGGGATGCTGTTGTTTAGCCATTACAGGCTTGTGGGAAGCAAATGATTGTCCTCATGAAAGCAGCTTGCAAGAGTGGACATCCTTCTTCAGTGATCTAATTGGAAGAAATCTAAATGGCACATCCAGGAGAGTTCTCTGAACTGAGCTTTGTAGGCTTTTAGCATTTCCTTAATGAATTATGTAGCTGTAAATTCAAAGCAACTACTGTTGCACGTTAGAGCAGCAGAAGTTTATTACAAATGGACTAAAGTCATTTTGAACTGGGCTCAGTCTTGTTCAGCATCTCCATCAATAACCTGGGTGAAGGGACAGAGCAGACCCGCAGATTGCTGACAGTACCAAAGTGGGAGGTGTGGCTGACAACAGTGAGGCTGTGCTGCCATTCACAGAGACCTGGGCAGGCTGGAGAGCTGGGGAGAGGGCAACCTCTTGGCACTCAAGAAGGGCAAGAGTAGAGTCCTGCACCTGAGGAGGCCCTAGAGAGGCCACATCTGGAGCACTGGGTTCAGTTCTGGGCTCCCCAGTTCGAGACAGAGAACTACTGGAGAGAGTCCTGTGGAAGGTACAAAGATGCTGAAGGACCTGGAGCATCTCTGCCGAGCAAAGGCTGAGAGCCCTGGGGCTGTTTAGCCTGCAGAAGAGCAGCCTGAGAGGGGATCTGATAAATGCTCAACAAGAGATAAAGGGTGGGGGACAAGAGGATGGGGCCAGACTCTTGTCAGTGGTGCCCAGTGACAGGACAAGGGGTACTGAACACAAACTGGAACCCAGGAGGTTCCTTATGAAGATAATAAGGAGAAACATCTTTGGTTGAGAGTGCTGGAGCCCCGGAGCAAGCTGGACAGAAAGGTTGTGGAGCCTCCTTCTCTGCAGAGATTCCAAACCCTTCTGTACATTGTGATTTTGGGCAAGCTCCTCTTGGTGACCCTGCTTTAGCACGGGGACTGGACTGGGTGATCCCACGGGGTCCTTCCCAACCCCCACCATGCTGGGATTCTGTGAACTGAGCACAAAGAAAAGAGAATGTAACATTTTAATTGTTGGCAGTGTGCTTTCTGGAAGCGGTGGAGGAGCTGAGTTTCTGTGGGCATGGAGATGTGTGTTGTGCTAGAATAGAGTACTTGGGGAGACAGCCAAAGGGCCTTCCTCTGTTTCTTCCCAAGTTTTACATGGTGCAGTGGATGGATGAACAGTTCTTCTCCTTCAAGGTGATAATTAACTGCTGTAAGGTAGTGTTTGATCCTTCAAGTCGGCAAATTATCTGTGTGCATTAAAGTGAGATTAGTAAATATGACCATGAAATAAATGTTTGTTTTAGACAGTGAGGAATAAATTACTACGGTCTTAGTGTTGTCACACCGCTTCAGCTCCTGCATGACTGCTCTCTCTGGAGATAAAAACATCTTATGAAAGTCAAGTTGTGTACTTACCTTACAAATGTCAAGCCTCAAATGCTATTTATTAGCATAGCTTCTTCAAGGCAGCTACGCCAAACAATGTTTTGGGGTCATTAGTCCATCCGAGTCTACCACATCCCTGGGAGAAGCCACCCAGTGCCATGTCTGCCTGTGCAAGCTGTGTTTACCTCTCTGCCTGCCTCACTGCTCTTCCTCTACTCAACCTTGTGTATATTTGTTGTAGGTAATACCAGAGGCAAGCACCGGGGAGGAGCAGCGTGTGATCCGCACGCCCTTCCAAGGAGTGGAGGATTTTTTTATACCACCTACAAATCTTATTATTAATCATGTTAGGTAAGAAATTATCTTAATAAATAGCAACAGAGATCTCCTCTGGCAAGAGGGTTGGACTAGATGATCTCCAGAGGTCCCTTCCAACCCCTACCGTACTGTGATTCTGTGGCCCTGCTGCTCTCTTCCAGGGGGCATCCTTCTAATCATTCACCAGCACATTATAAATGTGAATAAATCAATTCATGATCAAGCTAACTACTCTTAGCCCCATTTCCACGTGTGAAAGGCAGAAATTGAGGACATGGAGTTGCTGGAGCATGTCCAGACAAGGACAATGAAGCTAATGAAGGGTCTAGCGGAGTCTTATGAGAGAACTGGGATTGTTCAGCCTGGAGAAAAGGAGGCTGAGGGGAGACCTCCTGGCTCTTCACAACTACCTGCAAAGAGGTTGCAGTGAAGTGGGGGTTAGTCTGTTCTCCCAGGAATCAGGTGATAGAACAAGAGCAAATGGCCTGAAATTGTGCCAGAGGAGGGTTAGATTGGAGATTAGGGAAAATTTCTTTCCTGAAAAAGTGGTCAGTTGAGCAAGTTACCAGTAACCATCCAGCAAAGCAACGAAACAGCAAGAAACAAACTTGAGCTTGCCTTAGACCATGTATGAGCATTCCAACCCCAGCTTGGTCAGCAAAGTATGACACACTGCCTGACTTCTTGTACTGGGAATCTGATGGCCAGAAAGTGCTTTCTCTACCTCAGTGTCATTATGAATCTGGGCAGAAAGCTTTGTCAAAGACTTTGTTGCCAGAAGTGATGAAAGTTCATTCTGCCTGAATAATACATGGTTCTTCCACATGTTTCCAACTTGTTCAAGGACTGGATCTCTGTGTGAGGTGTACGGTTGGAGCAGAAAAATGGGATGCAGTACGTATTTAAAAACCTCAGCTCTATGAACCATCAGTTTTGAGTGTTAATGTGATGAAGTGGTTAATGAGGTTGTATCTCTAATGTACTAATAACATGGAGTAACACTGGCTGCTTCCCAGCAGGCACAGGAAGCCTCCCATTAACATTATCAAAATGGATGGTAACCGCACAGCACTTTATTCTTACCACAACATAACAAGTGGTTAACTATCTTCTGTCCCCAGTATAGCTTAACGAAGTCAAACACTCCAAAAATCTTCATGTTACTCCTTGCATTAATCTTAAATTTCCTGCAGCGAGCAACCAGGACAGAGAGGGTCACACTTAAGTGATTATGTGTTGAGTCTGATCCAAAATACAGAGCTCTGCTTCCTGAAACACAAAATAATGAGACATACTTCAGGGCTGTTATTCTTAATTTTTCCCTACCTCGTTTTTCCCCTTTGCTTTCAAAGTATCACTATGACCATTAGTAGTGGCAAGAGGCAAGGCTGTGAAAGGCTGAGATGAAAAGGTATGGTCTGGGTTCAAAGGCAGGAAGGTGGAACAATTACACTCTTTTTTGTTGTTGTTTTATTGTCTTTTTGCTTCAGTGTGATTAATTGACTATACACAGATGATATTTCCTCAGAAATATTAAATGTGGATAATTGCTGTAGTTTCCCATGTGCAGAGCAGAGAGTGCTGCGCCTAATTTCCTATTTCATTTGTTCAGGGCCAGATCTTGGTCCGTTCTCTCTCACCCTCAGCACAGAAAAATAATTGCTCACAGTCTAATGAGGCTTAGTGAGATCATGTTGGAAATTCTCCACTCAGAAGCAATAACTGGCAACAGCAGCATTGCCCAGGAAAGGGGAATATTTAAGCAAGCTTTTCCACGAGCCAAAAAATATTTGCATGCAAATGTCCCCGCGTATGCATTTCAGCTGCCTGTTATTTCAGATGGATATCTAGGAACACATCCATTTTCATTGGTTCCTGGGGTAGATTGGTGTCTATTAAAGCCTCTCCAAGTGCAAGGTTTTCTTTGAGCTTGCAGATCACAGCTTCCGTGCGAGCGCTGCTCCTTCGCTGCAGCTCCCATGCACATCAAACCCATCCTGACCCACTTCTTTCAATTAAAGCTGATGATAAGAACCATTTTTTAACTTCTTCAGGCGTTTGGCCAAGGAAGGCCTGGGGAACAAAAAAAAAAAAAAAAAAAAAGAAAAAAAAATGCTGTAAGGGAAAGCATTTTTGAAAGTGTACTTAAAACGCATTCATCCAGGAGCAATCCAAGTGTCATATCCAATTCCCACACACACGGCGCGCCGCGAGCCTCCGCTGCAGATATTTCCTCGCGTCTCTAATGGATGTGGGCATAATGGGAAAATGAAAGGCTTAGCCCACTGATTTTCATGGGATCACACACTACATTGACTCCTTCTTTAGACACGAAATCATTGCTCAGTGTCCAATTGACAGGTGAATTAAGGATAAAGAAATAAAGGCAGTGTTTTGAGCAAAACATCTATTACCTGCACGCCAGCACGTTGTCCTCCGCGTTGCAGAGCACAGTTTGGCATCGTTCAGGGAAGGGATCCGGAACTAAGCACTCACTTCATTTCCCTCTGGCAGCACTGAATGGATGAAAAGGTGCTCGATGTGAAATGAGTTTTCATAAGTCAGTATCAGTGACCTGTGAATCCAAGAGAACACAAACAGGCTGCTTCTTTGGGCTCCCTCTCAAATTAAGCAGAAACCTTTCCTGGCTATTCTTGACCTTTTCTTGTCTTCAGCAAAGGTCAGATGTGCTGCAGCATATATCTTTTACAGAACATTTATGCTCTGCTCTGCTCTCTGAGGACTGAAAACAAAGACCCCTTTTCAGAGCATCCTGCCTGGTTGTGCTCCTCAAGAAATGATTTACACCTTCCCTACGGTGGTGGGATGATGCTTATCAAAGTCTGCTCTTCACCCCAGCCTTGCCAGCTCCTGCAGGGCTCCTCAGGCACTATGGGTAGCAAGCTCACATCACAGCTTCTAGCATCCCCTCTGATACTAGAATTTAAGAGCTCAGATTGGACATGGCCTCCGCTCAGTGGTTATAACACACAGAGTTTGAAGCTGTTCTCTGGCTCCAACCTGGCAGGGAGTTATTTTGAATGGTTTTCTAGTTTAGACTTGAAGAAGTCTTGAATAAATGTTGAGTTACATCTCTCTAGACATGAAACAGATTAAATACCAAACTAGTCAACAGTAGGCTACAGAACACCTCAGTCCTTGGTGGCATTCCTATTGTAAACTGGTCTTCCCAAGACTTTATGTCATTCAAAATCCAAACTGGTCTTCCCAATAAAAGGCTTCAGCTCTTGGAGATGTTTTTCATGTACCCAAGCACACCCCGTGGGAGCTGGAGCTAGGCAATCTTTAAGGTCCCTTCCAGCTCAAGCCATTCTGTGATTAAAGCTTCCAGGATCAGGCTGCTAACTGGAACTGAAATCTACATCTCCTTTTAGCTCCTTTTAGAAGCAGTAAAAGGAGAGATTTCTTACAGAAAACAGGCAGCATTATTGCAGAGACTTCTGAACCCAGCAGTCTGGAGCTGCCCTGACTCAGTTCTGCTGACTTTTGTCTTTCCTCAAGCATATCAGAGTGCCTCTGGAGATGACTTCAGTGTCACATTTTCTATTTCAGGTTCGGCTTCATCTTTAACAAATCGAAACCTGCAGTTCACAAAATTGACCTGGAAACTGTGACCCACATCAAGACCATCAACTTCAAGAACCACAGCTGCATCCCGCAGACCATGGCCTACACCCACTTGGGTGGCTACTTCTTTGTCCAGTGCAGGAAGAGCAGGTCAGTGGCTGTGTCACCGCAGCTGATCATTGACAGTGTCACGGATGCTGTGATCGGCCCCAACGGCGACGTGTCCGGCACGCCTCACATCTCACCCGACGGACGCTACCTGGTCAGTACCGATGAAGACAGTGGCAGGATCAAAGTCCAGGCTGTAACTGTCCGAGGGGAAATCAAGTTGATTTATGACTTACAAACAAACATACACGTATCTGATCTGACATTTCAACCCTCTTTCACTGAAGGCAATCAGTACTATATATATGCTACTTCACATTTGCAAACAGATGTGCTTTTTGTAGAGCTGTCAACGGGGAAAATGAATGTACTGAAGAATTTAAAGGACCCTATCACATCCAAAGACTGGCCCTGGAGCAGCTACAACAGAATTATGAAAGACAGTGGATTATTTGGACAGTATCTCATTACACCAGCTAAAGATTCATTGTTTGTTATAAATGGGAGGCAAAATACATTACGCTGCGAGGTTTCGGGTATAAGGAGGGGTAACACAGTGGTGTGGGTTGGAGAGGTATGAAAAGGCAATAGCAGTAGAGCCTTCAGCAGGCAAGAACCAGTTGGACCTTTCCACTGCAACAAAGGAGCAGTAGCATTGTATATTTTTACACTGGGAACAGAAGGAAAAAAAAAAAAGAAAAAAAAAGAAAAAGAAAAAAAAAAAGGTGAAAAAAAAAAAAAGAAAAAAAAAAACTTAAAAAACCCCAAACCTGTATAGGCTTCATGGTACAACACTGGTCTACTTGCAAGTTTTTTGATCTGAGGTGTGCTCTGCTAATAGGAAGTGGTTTTGAAGGGATGTTTTTTTTATTTGGGGGGATGATTTGTGCATATGAGAAGAAAGGAAAACAAAACAAAACACAAAAGAAACAAATGCTGGGAAGCAAATAATATCTCCACTGAGAGATTGTAGAAGCCACGAAACCTAGTGACCCTGTAGAACAAACCCCATTTTGAGTTTCCATCCTGAGGAGCTTTTATGTTCTGTTCAAGCCATCAGTTTTCTCCCCTGCCCTTAACCCTGCCTGTTAGCTGTGCTGACTACCCAACCCCAACCCAGAGGGACTGCAGCAGCAGGGACCGAAGCTAAATCCACCTTTGGATGAGGAGGGAAACTAAGATCAGCCAGCAGCTTTCAACCCTCTGAAACTGAGGAGAGTGATGTGATGAAAACTGATCAGTTTGCTCTGCAGGGTGGCTTTGGGAGGATTCACGGATGTGGTTGCAGGAGGAAGGCACAGCAGAAACAGGAGCTGGCAGCTCGCTGTCTTCTGCGCTTCATTTTGCTCTGGGTACTACTGAAGGCAACACTATGAGTCGTCCTCCCCTTCTCTTGCATATATGTGTGATTGCATTTGAGAAATCTGGCATGAAGTATCCAGGCCATTAGAGTGGGTAAAGCCAGGAAACACGTGGAGGGGTGTTCAGAGTTTGTAAAAAAGGCTGTTGGGAAGGGGGCATGATTCTTGCAGCAGCTTGTGAGTGTGGTCAGCTCGGGCACAATATGCAAAATCTGCTCTTCAGGGGCAGAGAATTTGTTATGGTTATTCCTATAGGAGATAGCAACGCTTCTAGAGACTGTTGATTTCTCTCATGAAGTATTTAATAGCACTGAAGTCACTTGGCTCTTCATAAACTCATAGCTACAATGACAGAAGGTATTTTTAATAGAAAACTCACTCATTTTTCAGTCATAGCCTTAATTTCCCTATTTCTTTCCAGACATCCTGGGAAACAATTTTTTCTTTGCCCTTTTTTTCTTCCTGTTTATATAGTTCACTTGTTTATAGTCAATTATCTTTTAATTATGAGCAAAGAGATTCATGTCAAACCAGCTGAATTACCCTAGAATGCAACAGCTGGCCTGGAGAAATTTGAGTTGAATTCCCATTAAAAAAGCAAAGATCCATTTGCCCATTTGGAAGAGATAAAAACTTATCTAGTTGGAACTTTCTACATCCACCACCAGGAAGGAATCAGGGCAAGAGCAGCTTTGACTGCTAGATCGATGCAAACCAGGTGAGCACCACTGCCACCATTGAATGGGCACATCCAGGCAGTTGGATCTCACATGCTATTTGGAAAATGTGGTCTTGGGGTGGGTAGTTGAAGACTCTTTCTGGAGGTAAACATCTCTCACGTCAGAGCTGGCTGCCCACCAGCCTTTCAGAAGACCCAGCTCTGTTTGTGAGTGACCTCATTCCCCAGGGCTTGTCCTAAAGCAGCTGCTGGAGGCATCCAGTGACACGAAGCAGCATGTTAATTATTTTCCAACATGGATGCTCAAAGCCACCCCTTTCACAAGGCACAGAGGGGGATGTTAGGAGAGAAGGATGCAGGCTAACACTGGTAATCTCTGCTCTAAATGCTAAACTTTACCAGATGAGTCGCATTTTGCCATGGCTGTAGACCTGAAGTCACTGAAGCCATTTTGGTTCTATAGAGAATATAATAGAAATCTGTTCAGACAGAAGAAGAAGGGGAGCTGAATCCTATGAATTCATGAAACATGGAGTCCTTGAACTTGCCCTTCCACACCCATAGGCTGAAACCTCCATCTCCTGTCACTTATGAGCCATAGGGGTTAGAAGAGACGATCCCATCATTGCCACACAGTCATAGAGCTCAGACTGGCATAGCTTTCCTTTAGCAATGCATGGTGTCCATGATTTTCTACTCATCTGGTTAGGAGACATACCCACGTCAAGGAAAGGAGAAGACCAGCTTTGTAAGTACCTTTAAATATGCACAACTCCTTTCTTGAACAAGGCTGTGTCCATCCATCGTGGCCATCCTAAATGTGTTTTACCAAGGCCAAACACTGCTCTCGTGTTCTCTTTTATGACTTCTTGACTATTTTGTTATGCCTCTGGTAAGTTTCCCTGTAGAGACGTTCATTGTGTCATAGATCAAGCAAATACTACTTTTTTAAGGGTATTCAGAAGAGGTGTATATATCTGTTCAGGTAAATATCCTTGAGGCTGGTTTATATATAGGCTGTGAAAGATGTGTAACAGACCTCACTTCTTCCTCTTTGTTGCAAACCATTGGAATAGCGTTCACTTGAAGAACCCCACTTGGAACCCTCCAAAGATGTTCCCTTTCTTCCCTCTTCAGCCCAAGTTCTGGTGATGTGTTTTCTAAATTATCCTAATGGTTATATATCATACTTAGAAAAATGGAAGTGCAACTTAGATTGTCCACACTCCTTGTGAACAGTTCCAATGACAGTCAAACCTGACATTAAAGTGCTGCACATTTGTTACTCTGATTTTACTTTCTTTCTGCCATGGAAATTTTGTGGATACTCAAAAAATGTTTCAACTTGTTTCTGCCTTTCAACTCTGTCAACATTTCCTTCTTTGCAGTTTCTTCCTCACTCTTTTTGTGTTAGGATGATTAAGGGACTGAAACATTATCTTACAAGGAAAGGCTGAGAGACCTAGGGTTGTTTAGTCTGGAGAAGACTGAGAGGAGATCTTATTAATGTTTATGAATATCTGAAGAGTGGGTGTCAAGAGGAAGGTGCCAGGCTCTTTTCAGCGGTGCCCTGTGGGGCAACGGATGCAAACTGGAGCACAGGAAACTCTACCTCAACATGAGGACAAACTTCTTTACATGAGGGTGCTGGAGCCCTAGAGCAGGCTGCTCAGAGAGGTTGTGGAGTCATCTTCCCTGGAGAGATTCTGAACCCATCTGGGCAAGCTGCTGTGGGTGCCCCTGCTTTAACAGAGGGGTTAGACTGGATGATCCCCAGAGGTTTCTTCCAATCCCCACCGTGCTGGGATTCTGTGAAGAGAAGTCCTAAGGGATTTCAGTAGGCAGATGAGGACTTGCCTGCAGGGCGAGTAGGAGATGCAAACCTGGCAGGGCTGCTGGGTCACTTTAGCAGAAGGGGCTTGGCAGCAGGAAACACTGTCAAAGACACTGTACCCACCTTGGAGGAGCTGGGCCGTTCAGCTGCAGTGACCTCCACCAGCACAGCTTTGCCCAGGAGGCACACGAGTCCAGATGACCTGTTGACAAGTGCTTATTTACTTGATTTATACCATGATTAGGCCTTAATTACTGCAGTGCCTGGTAGTGTGTTAGGTGCTGCATCAAACAGATGAAGAGGCCAAGGTCTCAATTTTGCAAGGAGAGAACAGCCACTTCCCCCCATGACCATACAGCAGGTCAACAGAATGGATAGGAAAGTGGGAACTGAGGGCTGGAGGAGATGTCAGAGTTGACATGAGTGCAGTAACCTGTTTGTCCCTCACAGATCCAGGCATGCCCTGGTGCCTGCATAGGTCCCTTCCCATCAGGGCTTTATTTGAAGCGAGTGTCCCTGGCGTGCTTCTCTTCATCTAACCCATGGGATGGGACACTCAACTCCAGGGGTTTCCTACCCTCTGACTCACCTCCTCATGCTTGGATCACACCTCTCTTAGAAAACCTGGAGGTAAAGCCTGCTTGTTCTAATGAAGAACGTCCCACAGTTCCTGCTGTCCATACTGGATTACAGCTCCCCCTCTGCCTCCCATCTGGAACCTGGCTCCTTGCTTTGCACATTGTTCCAGGAGAGGTTTAGGTTGGACATTAGGGACAATGTCTTCCCCAAAAGGGTTGTAAAGACCTGAGAAGGCTGCCCAGGGAAGGAATGAAGTCCCCATTCCTGGAAAGAACTTTGAAGAGAGATTTCTATTAGATATGAGGAAGACACATTTTTACACTGAGTGTGGTGAGACCCTGGTCCAAGCTGCCTAGAGAAGTGGAAGATGCCCAATTCCTGGGACCTTTCCAGGTCAGGTTGTCTGGGGCTCAGAGCAACCTGCTCTCATTGTAGCTGTTTCTGCTTACTGCAGAGGGGTTGGACTTGGTGACCTTTAAAGATCCCTTCCAGCCCAAACCATTTAAAACACAGGGAAATTTCCATGTAGAGACTAGGAACAACCTGTGTGTTTCTTTTGGGTAAGAGATGCTTTGATGATACTTGGTGCTGAGGATGGGACAAATTCCCAGTCAAACACAGCAAGCCCAGGAATGTGGTGCTAAGAAAAGGACAGCTGAAATGTCACCTTTGTTTTAACAAGGAGGTTGGTTCTTTTTTAGCACTGGTCTCTGAAAATAAAGAATGGAATCAAGAGACTGAGAATTTTCTAAATTACCCTGAAAATAGGGAAAAGAGACAGGCAGGAATCTCACCTTTGCTCATAGCTGGTAAAAACAAGGATGCCCCCAAAACGTGATGACTCTGGCTCAGGGCTTGTGCTGAGTGGTGGGACTGAGCTGCAGCCCAGGCTGGGGCTGTGCTGTGACAGGAACTGCAAATGCAGAGCTGCAACATCCACATGATGTGAGATGGCTGTGGCAGTCCAGCCTATTTCATCTCCCAAAACAGCTCAGGTGCTGCAATCCCACAGCTGCCCGGTGTGATGAGGTGGAATTTACAGCCCCTACAAGCGGAGCAGGGTGCTTTGAGCATGACCAACACAACTTGCAATGTTCTTGGCCCAACCTACTCTCTGCATCAGCTGAACTGGTGCTCATAACTCAATTCAGTGGTGTGTATGGTACCAAAGGCCAGCTCTGCACAGCCTGCCTAGTTGGAAGATGGACCAGTGCCTTTGCAAACTGCTGGTAATAAACCTCAGCACCTTGACATGGAGTGCTTGGCTGACTTGCAGTCCTCACTGCAGGCATCACTGGCAGAGAAAGAATCTCTGCTTTCCTTTTCCTTCTTGTCCCTTACTGTGAGGAAAAAAAAAAGCGGGGGGGGGGGGGGGGGGAGGAAAAAAGGATTGAGAAGGGGATGAAAACTCCTGTTAGTGGCACAGAACTCAAAGGTGAACAAGGATTTCTTTGCATAGAATCATAGAATGGCTTGGGTTGGAAGGGACCTTTAAAGGTCATCTAGTCCAAACGTCCTGTAGTCAGCAGGGACATCTATAACTACAGTAGGTTGCTCAGACCCCCAAGCAACCTGACCTGCAGTGGTTCCAGGGATGGGTCATCTGCCACCTCTCTGGGCAACTGGGGAAGTGTTCCACCAGCTTCATTTGGGAAACATGGGGGATTGTGGGCCATGTTTTCCAAATCCCTGTAGCCGCAGTACAAAAAGCATGACCAAATTAAAGTCATTATGTTTTTAGGCCATTCCCAATGCTAACTTTAAAAGAAAAAGAGCCCTGCTGTGATGCTTCTCCCATGCAAATTGCCATGGCTTAGGGCCTTGTTTAATTAAGTGCTTCAGCATCTAACCCTTGGCGTTCTCTGGTGTCTTTGACACTTGTCTGACCTGCAGTGGTTCCAGGGATGGGTCAAGCAGAGAGCAGACAGCCAGCTGTGTCTGGTGAACAAGACAAGCACTAAATCAAACAGGAAGCCCATCCCAGTTTACAAAGGTCAGAGCACTGGTATTTCCAGAAATAAAACTCAGGTTCCTGCACTAGCAAAGGTTTCTCCCCATAGCTGCCTGTGCATGATGCTGGACATGGTTTGATGCCCTTCGGATGTCCAACACAAGAGCCATGAGCTTTCCAGTTAACCTTTCACTTACAAAGTGCAATGATGCTGACACTTTAACCACTCTTTAATCACAGCAGAGCAGAGAGTGGAGCATTACCTGAAGTCTATTCCACTATAAGTAGTATTATGGAGGGAGGACTGTTAATATTTTATGTAAGGCCAGAGTAAATTCCACATTAATTGACTTCCAGAAAGTGGAGGGAAGTCTCTGCATAGCAAAGTGCAGCATTTCTGCAGAGGTTTTGCTTCAAGGGTTTGCAAAGTCTGATCTGAGTGTATCAGGCAAGGAGACCAGGGTGGCTCCTGGGACTTCACCTCTCTTTTCTTTAGGCAGGTCCAACCAGGCTAGAAAAGAGTAGTAAGGCATCCTCTAGTAATTTTTATTTTCAAACGACCATGTTATTTCCTTCCAGGGTTGCCTGACCTCTTAGCACAGCCTCATCCTGCAGAGCAGGACCTACTGTACCTGCTGTCAGATGTTTCTGAGCAGTAAGACTACAGAATTTGCCTGAGATCAGCTCTGAACACCCTGTTGTGCAGACCATTCAATAGGAGCAGCTATGTTCACCTCCATTTGGAGCTCTCATCTTACTTTTATGTCTAATCAGAGAGAATGACTTCAAGCTGTAGTGTCAAAAATACTGGTGGACCACAAATAGAGGCTAACTACTGGTAGATGCATTAATTACCTTCTTTAGCATCCCTTTCTTTCAAGTGACTGATTAGAAATGGTCCACATCCCACCTGATAGCTAAGCTTCAGGCCACTCTCCTCATCCAGATCATCATCACATCAGGCCCTGATGCAAATAAAATTCCCTGCTGTGCAGAGTGCAGCTGAAGCCCTCCAGGAAGACACCAGAGCAGCTTGCTGACACAGACAGCAAGCACCAGTGAGCCCAACTCCCTCGGCAGCTTTCCAGTTCCCAGGCTTGCTCAGCACAGAGTCAGCTCTGTGTTAATCACCACTGCAGCTCTGAGGCTGGCTGGCTCTAGCAGCCAACCGTTGGCACACAAGATGCCATCGTTATCCCATAGCCCAAATTACTCAGGATTTGAAGTGGCATGTGGTTGTGGTGCTGAGGGACATGGTTTAGTGGTGACCTGGCAGTGCTGAGTTAATGGCTGCACTTGATGATCTTAGAGAGCTGGGGCTGTTTAGTCTGGAAAAAAAGAAGGCTGAGAAAAGATTGAAGGTACCAGGCTCTTTTCAGGGGTGTCCTGTGATAGAATGAGGGGCAACAGATACAAACTGGAACCCAGGAAGTTCACCCTAACACGTGGAAAAAGTTCTTTACTGTGAGGGTGCAGGAGCCCTGGGGCAGACTCCCCAGAGTGGTTGTGGAGTGTCCTTCTCTAGAGACTTTCAAGACCCACCTGGATGCATTCCTGTGTGACCTGCCCTTGGTGATCCTGCTCTGGCAGGGAGGTTAAACTCAATGATCTCCAGAGGTCCCTTCCAACCCCTACCATTCTACGGTGGTGTCTTCAACCAAACTGATTCTATGGTTTTAGGGTGTTCAGACTGCAAAGCTCAGCATGAGCCCTGTGCAGTCTTTCAGCAGTTTATGGGATTGTGAAGAGTGCAAACCAGGGCAGCCTTTGACCATTGCTGCTTGATTCAAAGATGTCAATCTGTCTTTCAGGGTTGATTGTGCATCTTACCACACACTTCTGCAGGAGCCTGCATCTGTGACACTGCAGGGAGAGCAATGAACATAGCACTGGCTCCTCTGCAGAGCAGTGTGGTGGCAGACCTTGTCCTAGAAGCAGTAAGGTTGGAATGCAATCATAGAATCATTTTGGTTGGAAAAGATCTTTCAGATCATCCAGTCCAACCATTCTCTAACTCTACCAAATCCCTCAGCACTAATCTGTGCCTGTTGAACACTTCCAGGGACAGGGATTCACCCACCTCCCAGGGCAGCCTGTTCCAGTGCTTAAGACCCCTGAGCAGGTGATCTCTTGGTTCTCTCCTGCACGGTTTTACAGGTCTGTGGGTTCATAGTGAGAATTAGCCTGCTGTGGCTGTGTATTTAATTTATAATTAGAAATTTGGCCTGGGAGAAATTAGCCTGTCTTTACATGGAGCTATTGTAACCCTGAGACACAGATGGCTGATTAGCAAAGTGTCTAATAGCATCTTTGTAATTGTCCTAAGGCAAAAAACAACCCCACTTTTTGACAACCATTATTTGCTGAGACAAATCCCATTTAATTAAGACATGAAGTCTTCACTGAAAGACATCCTAGCTTGTCAACAATATTAACTGCAGCACACACAGCCAGAGGTTATGCTTTGCATTAAGGCTAAATGGAAAAGGACAGCAACTTGCTGAGGAATTTTAGAAGTTCTCCCACATGGCAAGGCTAAGCTGGCCCTTTTTCCTGAACACTCTTTTGCTTTAGAAACTCAGACCAGTGCTGAGCAAAATCCCCAACATGACAGCTTTGGAGGCTAAAAATCTTCTCTGTAGCCTAAAAATTCATTTCACCAGAGAAAGATGATCTGCATGCTCCACCCCAAGGTGCGCAGAGCCCTGTGACACCCTGGAGTGATGCAGCCTGTGGTGCCAGCAGGGCCATCAGCATCCTGAGTGCTTCTTGAACTAGGATGGGTGTTAGCAACCATATCAGCTGGACATTCAACAGAAACCTGTTAAGGGTCAGGGCTGGGCTGGCTACCAGACAAGTGACAGAAGCTCTCTATGAACCCCTCTGCTTCCTAAAGGTAAGAGAAAGGGAAGAAGGGAGAGAGGGCGATGGGATGGGAAAGAAGCTACATCAGCTGGAATGGAGAGAAGAACAATCCAATGAAAAAGAGACACAGGGATGGAAACCAATATCTAACCCAAGCCCTAGTGGCAATGATGTCACCATTGTCACCACTGATGTTGGGGACAAGGAATTCCCAGATGAGAGTCAGCAGCAGATGGGAACTGAATTCAGGAACACATGGATCAGGATCAAACACAGAAGGGACAGAGTCCTTCTGGGACACCAACCATTGAAGAAGCTTGACCTTGGTGATCCCTCAGCTTTATCCTGAAGATGCTGTTCATGGGCTGCAGTTCCTTGTTAGTCAGGTGAGGGTCACCTGTCCTGTCTGCTCCTCCCTGCAGGTGCCACCTCTGGCCTTCTGCACCCTGATTTGGGGCACAAGCTCTTGGTGTGCACAGAAGTCTAAGGCAGAGCCTTAGCAGCTAGAAGCAACCCCTGGCTGTGCAAACCTGTCCTGAACTGCAGAAGGTGCCTGACTAAGCAGAGGCTGAGCTGGAAAGTCACAACACCTAACAGAGTTAGTGCTGGTCTAGCTTAAACCAGGTCAAATCCATAGGGTATTCCCAGGGATGCAGAGGTTGCTGTGCAGCACTCGTTGAGTGAGACTTGTTAGTGCATGGAAGGACTGCACACAGAGCTGGCAGCTCAAGGTCTGCAGTGTCCCATATGGCAGTAAAATTAGTCAAGGAGAAATTATGCAGATAGTCAACATGTTCAAGCTGCCATGAATTATGCTGAAAACATCAGCACAAGTAGCAGTCCATTTGCATTTCGGTCAACAAAGGCAGCTTCACTTGTTTGCTCCTGCTAGAGACCCTGGGGTGCAGCAGCCTGGGATTCTGAAGGATGCTCTCATAAACACCCCAAAGCTCCTGCTCACTGGTATGAGACAACGTTTGGAAGTCAGGAGGGACAAGAAAGGGTCAGTACTAATAGGCACAGCACTTCATGCACCAGCAGGTCAGCCAGTAGTTTTCCGGACACTAATTGAGGCAGCATGGTTTGGGGAAGTGTGGGAGGAATAAGGGTAGCAGAGGATTTGGAACAGCTGAGGGTTGGAGTCTCTGTACCTGGAGGGGTTTAGAAGCCATGGAGATATGTGCTGAGGCACATGGTTTAGTGGTGACCTGGGAATGGTAGGTTAAAGGTTGCACCTGATGATCTTAAAGGTCTCTTTCCACCAAAACCATTCTATGATTCAACTAGAGGCTGACTCCCAACTCCTGCTGCTCACTCACAGTTTCCCAGGACACAATGGGAGCTGTGTGAGCCCAGCTCAGGACCTGCCCAGGCAAGACCAGAGAAATGCACTTGTCCATGTCATCATTACAGGGGAAAAAAGAACAATTAGCAGGTGCACCTACCTGACATTATATCGAGTGTTCTTCAGTGCTCTTCAAAGCAGAACTGGCCACTGACCCTCCAGTAAGCCAGGCTGCTGCAAGTCAGGTCTTCTATAACCAGGCTTACACTGCTCAGCAACTTCTCCTGACACCTTGTGAGTGAGAGCAGCAGGAAAAGGTCTCCTGGCATGGAGTGCAGGGGCCACAGTATCAGATAAAATGGACCGGATAGGGCACAGACTCGGGCAGCTGTAACCAGCTTTGTGCCCAACAACCCTTCCAAACACAGTCACAGAATCATTAAGGTTAAAAAGACCTCTGAGATCATCAAGTCCAGCCAACAACTCTCTGACCATTAGACCATATTCTGAGTGCCATGGCCACACATTTCTGGAACACTTCCAGGGATGGTGACTCCACCACCTCCTTGGGCAGCCTATTCCAATGCCTGACCACTCTTGCAGGAAAGAAAATGTTCCTAATATCCAATCTAAACCTCCCCTGACACAATTTGAAGCCATTTCCTCACATTCTATCACCTGATACAAGTGAGAAGAGGCCAACACCCACCTCACTGCAACCTTCTTCCAGGATGGAGGCTGATCCAGTCTTCACAAAACATCAAGTAATGATCCAGAACATGTTAAATTTGTGTTTATTTAAATCCAACAATAAAACTAACCCCACTGGCAATTGTTTCAAAATGTGTCTTTAAGGCAGCCAAACAAATCCCTGAATCACCTTCTGCAGCAAACAAAATCCAGACACGCCATTAAGCCGGGCTGTAAATATGGTTGAAAATCACACTCTGACCAATAAATTAGGGGCTCTGGTGGCAATTCTGTTGATGCAAGGCTGGAAGGAGATGCTCACTAAGGGCAAACAATGTATTTGTGGTGTTGGAGGAGAGAGGCTGGTAATGGATGGTGGTCGTGCAGCACATATTGTTCACAAAGCCATTCAGACCGCTGCCAAGCGCCTGGCGATCGATGGGCGAGTGAGAGCTGGGAAGATTTACAGTCACTATCACACCTCCTCAGGAAGGCTGGCATGGGCCAGAATGTGCTGTGAGATTGCTGAAAACTCACTACCAACCCCGACTCACCCAGCCCTGGGTGCAGGATGCTGCTTTCCAGTGCTTCAATAAAGTGAATATGTCCTCTTCAAGGATCTGCTGTCCTTCCTCTTGTCAGAGGGGAAAGCATTTGTTAAGCGTAGTTGATGGATGGCTGGAGTGAGCTGTCTGCTGGCTCTGGAGGTGGGAGCTGGAGGAGCTGCATGCAGCAGCCTCCAAAATCCCAGTGACTGAGGCTCCACCAGCCTGGGCTGCCCTGTGCTTTGGGTCTGATGTTCAATCACAGCTGGACACCTTCCACTCACTATTTCCTGGCATTGTTTGCTTGGCTGTGTGAGGAGATGCCTGGTGTAGGAGTGGTCAGAAGGGGTGGAACATGTTGGCAACACCCCTCAGTGGGGCTGACGTGGAGGCAGCTCCAGCACCAAGGATGGAACCAGGATCCAGCTCTGTGTTGTATCACCAGTGAGCACAGAGATCCCAGAGCCACGCTGTACAGCTGGGGTGGGACTGTGCCTGGGCAGAGACAGGAGACCACCTGATGGCTAGGGCTGTGCCAAATGGAGGATGAGCTGTAAGGATCATAGAATGGCTTTGGGTAGAAGAGATCTTTAGGATCAAGTCCAACAGTTAAGCCAGTGCTGCCAGGTCACCACTAAACCATGTCCCTCAGTACCACATCTACACAGCTTTGAAACCTCTCCAGGGATGGGAACTACACCACTGCCCTGGGAAGCCTGTTCCAGGGCTTGGCAACCCTTTTGGGGAAGAAATTGTCCCTTGTGTCTGACCTACACCTCCCCTGGTGCAGTTTGAGGCTGTTCCCTCTCATCCTATCACAATCTAACAGAACATTATTAAAACCATTTCACAGAGCAGAACATACTTCATGCTTCCCAGTAAGCTTCTGCAGCAACCCCCCTGTTTTTGTTCCCCTATCAACTTCTGCTCTTGAAGTTAGATTCAATCAAAGTGCCAGATGGAAGACAAGAAAGCTTTGTAGGATGAAACTCAACACACAATGGAGGTTTCAACCTCAAAGGACTTACAGCAGGAAATTTGCCACAGGCAGCAAAGCACTGCAGGTGTCCCCTCACATGCTAAATGTGAGAAACACCCAGCAGAGTCCTTTGCTGACTGGGTTCAGGACTGGATCCCACAACAAGAGAGCTGGCAGGGGCGGCATGAGTAATGCCACCTCGTGGAGTGACTCCAGTGGGGTGGAAGGAGGGACAAGGTCATACCTCTGCTGCAAAAAGTGCACAGGAGGTGTTAATGCCTGCTACAGGCACAGGAAAATGTGAAGCAGGAAACAAGTAGCAGCAGTGATGCTCATTCAGGATGGGCATCTGCCACTCCAACTGCTCCATGTACAAAGCACAGATGTCCTTCCACCTTCTGCCTCACTGGGCAAAGTTTCATGGCAGGAAACTGCTTTCCCTTCTCTGTGCAGCATCCAGAACAAACAGGATCAGAGCCCTGGCTGGCCACTGGCACAAAAAAAAGCAGTGGAAAGAGCAGTGGTCTCCTGAATGTGGAGCAGTCAGCAGAAATCCTGTGTGTGCCAACATTTCTGGTACTGGTGAAGGTGAAGCTGTTTTCAGCATGGAATAATAAAGACAATAGATTTCTACCTGCAAGCCTTAAGACAGCTGTTAGCAATATTAATGATCTAAACACTGATGGCTTCAATCCAGCAGAAGGGGATTGATGCCCTTAATTCTCTTCAGTGAGAAGGTGATGCTGGGTAGGTAGATCCCTGCCCAGATGTGATGCAAACATCTTTCTCCTGCAATGTTTCAGTGCCTCATGACCCAAGACCTGGATAGCCCAGAGTTGAATCAGCTCATGGCTGGTGCTGCTGAGCCCAAAGTTCATCAGCTCAGCAGCAGTTTGTAGCTAATGCAAACCCATCCATCTCAATCAGCATGAGTTAAGATGGTTTATGGTCACTACATGGGGCATGCAATTTCATCTTCCTCCAGTAGCAGATAACTCAGCTAAGTAGCACCAGTTCAGTGAAGATGATGTCTAAATCTTCATTAAACTCATCTTTCCCCTGATAGTCACAAACTAATAATGCTTTTAATGTCTTTGAGCACAAATTCTTAGTTGTTTAACCACTTGTCCCATTTTGGAGCCCTTATTGTGGTCTTTCAGTGCTTAAGGGGGACAATCAGAAACCTGGGGATGGACTTTTGGGCAGGGCCTGTTGGGCAGGAACAAGAGGTGCTGATTTGAACTTAGAAGGGATAGATTTAGACTAGATAGGGGGAAGAAGTTTTTCACAGTGATGGTGGTGAGATATTTGCCCAGGTTGCCCAGAGAGGTGAGAGATGCCCCATCTCTGGAACCTTTCCAGGTCAGGTTGTCTGGGGCTGTGAGCAACCTGCTTTATTTGCAGATGTCCCTGCTGACTGCAAGGGGTTGGACTAGATGACCTTTAAAGGTCCTTTCCAACCCAACCCATTCTCTGATTCTATGACTCTATGAATTTAGTTGCTATGATTTTGACTGTGCCACCGCACGCCTTAATGATGTCAGACAGGGCAGCCTCTCCCATGTGTTGCTAGACCAGAGAAGTCATATGGATCACATGCATTAATTGATGCTTCTAAGAATGTGTGGAAACAACCTATGATGATAAAAAACTCAAGAAATGAGTCCTCCTGTACCTTTACTTCAGAGGCAAAGGCTGGAAGCTGGCATATTTTGGGGTTGCTTGAGAGGCAGCCCAGGATCACCACTTAAAAATATCCACATGTAAATGTAAATAAATCCAGTGAATACTTTGGCAGCTGGGAGTGTCACACAGATGGCACCACACCCTGCAGTGTTTGGTCTGCACAATCCCAGTACAGACCAGTAAGGTGGACTGGAAACTGTGACTTTTGGTTCCAGTTTAGTAGAGCAAGTCTCACTCCATTGACTTGATGGATGAGTGCAGGAAGAAATGAGGGGGGGAGAGGGTGGAAATAAAGAAGTGTTAGTAGAGATGAATAGGATTTGCAGGGCTGTCATCTCGAGCAACACTGCTGTTTCAATTCATTAAAAGTCCAGACAAATTAGATGTTTGTACTCATTTAAAATAATTTCTCCTCTTTGACCTAGCTTAATTTATCATTTTATGTCTTCCCGCAGCGCTTAGGAGAGCTGCTGCTTAACTGAACCCTAAGGAACAGGCAAGTAAAATATTAAGTAGTTATCATTACCAACATGTAACCCAGTACCACAGCTCCCCTGCAGCTGTTTTTGCCAAGTCAAACACAAAGCTCTCTGCTACAGATGTAGGAGCTATATTTCTGGGAGCATTAAAGCCAGGACACCTTGTGGCTCCTTTCACAGCCGACACCTGGATCTCAGGAATTCATTCTCTGTTGCTGGCAGAGACAAAGGGACAGCAAAGGAGGAATCTTGCCCTTCAGCATCAACTTCATGGTCTTAAAGGTCTTGGAGCTGGACTTGATGATCTTAAAAGTCTCTTCCAATTTTACAGTTCTGTGAATCTCCCACAGCACTTGGTCTGTGATGTGGCATCGCTGCTGTTTCGACCCTTCCTTAGTTAAAAGTTTTTTACAGAAGACTCAATTTCAATGTATTTTTTTGCTGTTCATGGCCACGAGTTTCCCAGGTGAGGATATTCAGGGACATCTTTCCATGTGGTCTGTTTTTATTTCTTCCTGAAGACCACAGTCCTTTTTTTTTTTTTTTTTTCTTTTCTTTTTTCTTTTTTTGGATGGCATCCAGAAAACACTTGTGATTTTTCATTTTGAAATGCCATTTGCAGCTTGCTAGATGCTGAGCTGGGAGTTAAGAGGTCTGTGGGGAGATGAGTGACATCAGCATGAGCAATTTGTCATAATGACTCAGAAAATTACAGCATAAAATGTACACATCAGCACTGCATTAGAAACAGGGCTCACTTCTCCCCTCAAGTGCCTGGGGCTTCCTTCTCCAGACCAAGACTCTTCTCATCCCATGCTGCATGTGAAACACAAGGCAATGAGCCAAGCCATAGTTTGTAGTCCAATCCCACAGGGTCAACACAACTCAATACATTGTAAGACTAAGGTCAAAGGTATTAGCAAAAAAAAAAAGAAGCCAGGAGCTAAGAGAGAAGGCAGGAGGTGACATTTCATCAGCTTTGGAAGCAAAATGGTTATTTTAAGTGTGGAGAAAGGAATTAACTAAGGATTGGTAAATAGACACTGTTCTGGCCATCAGCTAAGCCTACAAACTACTGTGGTCTGCTTGGAGTACTCCTGTTTGCTCTGTGGCACGGTGGACCTGGCAGAAGGGCCAGGACCCTTGCAAGAAGGGGCACATCAGAGGCATCACAGCAGAGCTGTCATCTCACCCACAGAGCAAGCTGCCCAGAACAGGACTCTGCAAGGTGACAGGTGAGCAGGCAGAGGGACAAGTACCCCTAGGAAAATATCTGTGAATAAAAGTCACAGTCCAGTGAGTTGTCTCTGGTAAAGCTCTTGCAGCCCATCTCTAGGCATGAGACTAGAGGTTTATCTTCAGGTTCAGTAGCTGTTCAGAGCTCAGAAAGGGACCTCTGCCATCCTGGCTTGTAATGCAATAATCTATGTGTAATATCTGAAGATCAAGACCATCTCTTTATTAAATTAGATAACAAATAATGAGATAATTTTAATTTACTTTATGAGTCTTCTAGAGAGTAAACTGCTTACAGGCAGCTAATGCAATAAACTTACTTCACAAGCAGAGAGCAGCATCTGCTCCCGTGCAGGGTCTGCAGCAGGCATTGGGATGCTGCGCACGCCCCGCCGTAGTTAGAGTAAATGTATCATTAAGTTGGTTTCCTTCCCCATTCCAAGCACACTTTTCAAGATTTATGTACTGCAGACGATGAGATAGCAGGAGAATCAACCTCTGCTCAGCTCCTCTTGCATTCAGCCCCTGTCCCAGGGCAAGATAATGTTAATAAAAAGGGTGAGGTGGAGCGTGGAAGTGAGGTCACTTCTGCACATGGCAAAGGAAACATCATTTCAGCCCCACACACGGCCCAAGGCAGAGAGTGGGCTGCAAAAGGATCATTAAGGTCATCCAGCACCTGGGAACATTTAGTCTGGAGAAGAAGAAGCTGAGGAGAGACCTCCTGAAAGGAGGTTGGAGCGAGGTGGGGTTGATCTCTTCTCCCTAGCATCAAATGATAGGATGAGAGGAAATGGCCTGAAATGGTACCAGTGGAGGAGTAGGTTGAATATTAGGAACAATTTCTTTCCTGCAAGGATGGTCAGGGATTGGAACAGGCTGCTCAGGGAGGTGGTGGAGTCACCATCTCTGGAGGTGTTCAAGAAACGGGTGGCTGTGGCACCTGGGGGCATGATTTAGGGGACATGATTTAGTGGGCAGGCCATGGTGGTGCCAGGTTGACAGTTTGACTCAGCACACTTAGAGGTCTTTTCCAACCTGTGGTCATATCAGTCCCTGAAAAAAAAAAAAAAAAAAAAAAATCAAAGTTTCATCATCCAGCCTTCCATGAGTATAAGTTGTCTTCAGAGCTACCAGTGCAGGGACTGTCCCACAGCCACAGCTGCCCAGCAGAGGTAAAAACCTGCATTAACCTGACTTCCAGCAAAGCTCAACTACCTCAGCTGCATCTGGGCAAGCTGCAGGCTTCCAAAAGGGCAAATGCAAGTGACAGGAAGGGAGGTTCTTGATAAAGAAATCAGCATCTATGACACAAAATGTCTATTCCAGACCATTCCAACCTGTTATGACTTCTGAGTGTTGATTTCTGTATGAATATTATTTTTTGTTGCTAGTATTTGAAAATTCCCTGAGATCCTTTGGCTTTTCGGTCGACAGGAAGTAGTTGCACAAAGGGTGTTTATGAATATGGAATTAAACAGTTTAAACAATCAAAACTTGGGAAACAGGACCACAAAAACAGGGAAAATTCTAACTCTGCTCATGGAGCCTTAGCATTAACTCCAGCAGATGTACTCACAACACCTTGGTCCCTGGGTAAGTTCCCTGTACAAGGAGGCTTACAAAACTCATCATAATGATCCCAGGGCAAAATACAAACTATCCAGGCAGAGGGAAGGAGGGAAGAAGAATCAGAGAATCATAGAATGGTAAGGTTGGAAGGGACCTCAAAGATCATCTAGTTCCAACCCCCTGCCATAGGCAGGGACACCTCCCACTAGCACAGGTCACTCAAGGCCTCATCCAACCTGGCCTTGAACACCTCCAGAGAGGGAGCAGCCACAACCTCCCTGGGCAACCTGTG
>WBNM01006544.1:0-12084 GCA_013399055.1 Ramphastos sulfuratus | reverse complement strand
GGTCTCTTGGATGGCAGAGGCATTGGGGGGGGGTGGAATTTGAACACTGGGGATTATAGATTTAGTTTTGGGTTGGGGGAAAATTCAAGGGGGTTCACTATGGATTTTGTATCTGCCTTGTAAAGTCTGTCTGTGACTCTCTCTCCAAATATAATTCTGTTTTTCTCCAATTCATTTGAGAGCTTCATTCTGTCAGCTCTTTAAACCCATGACAACACATCATTTTGAAAGTGAAGCTGGCCAATAGGCATCGTTGTTCTGGCCAATGCATTCAAAGCTTCTTGCCTGGTGTGCCTCAGTGGACACCTGACAAGTGGTGCTAAGCCCCTAGCCCTCAAGGCTCTGCTGGGGCCAAATCCTCCTTTGTTTGCTCATTCTACTCAATTCCTGGACCCACAACAACAGGAGGAGAGCAAGGGTTAAACCAACCTGGCAGGATTTCTGCCCTTCCAGCACGAAGAGTGCTGTGAAGAAATACATTTTAACTGGGCAAAAGAAGAAATCTAAGGGGCCACATCAACACAAACACATAGCTTTTTCAAAGTTGCAATGAAACCACACTTTCCAACATGATCACTGATTTCTTTGCTGGCTTTACAGAATCATGGAATGAGGTTGGAAAGGGCCTCCAGAGATCATTGAGTCCAAACACCCTGCCAAGGCAGGATTGCCTAGGGAAGCTCACACAGGAGCACAGCCAGACAGGTGTGCTCCACAACCTCTCTGGGCAGCCTGCTCCAGGGTTCCAGCACCCTCACAGGAAAGAAGTTTTTCCTCACATTGAGGTGGAAGCTCCTGGGCTCCAGTTTGCATCCATTTCCCCTTGTGCTGCCACAGGACCCCACAGAGAGGTGACTGGCCCTTTCTTAGTGCCTACCCTTCAGATAATGGTAAACATTAATAACATTTCCTCTCAGTCTTCTCTTTTCTAGGATAAACAGCCCAAGACAGGTGTTCCAGTCCCTTAGTCATCCTCATAGCTTCATGGTAGAGGAACCTGCTGCAGGTAGAGGAACCTGGGTTTTTGCAGGATGGAGGACCTCTTGCTAGTGATGCAGCTTCTCTCTGTTTGTAATTGAACTGGCAACACAATATAAAACTCAACCCATATCAGCCAGCAGTGCTATTGTGCATCTCAGCAGTAATGGAAAAGCACATTGTCCCTGCAGGCAGATGAGAACAGCACTGAAGAGATCTGCTGATGTTATTTCTGTGGAAGTTGGCTTTTTATTGTAAATTAATCTACTGTGCCAGTCACACATACAAACCCTGTCAATGGTCATCAAGCACTCCAACAAAAGGAGCCTTGCTTGCTGCTGGATTTTTTTGAGGTGCTGACACTTCCTCTGCTTAAGGAGAAAGTCAACAAGGTAGAATTAATGGGCAAGAGTGTGGTAATGAGCAGAGTTTATCTGTCTTGCTGAGAAAGAGAGCCAGTTCCTGGCACCAGCACAAGGCTTGCCATGGGTGAGACTGCTGGAATGCCCACGACAGGTTCTTTGGGAAGAAAGGTCATCATATCTGCACTGTCACAAACAGTTGTAAACTCTTAGAATCACCCTTGTCTTCTTGTTAAAGTTTGGAGGAAGACTCAGTGAGGATCACTCAGCATAGAGTTGGGTTGTGTCAATACTTTTGGCTTCTTCTTTCAACATCTTCCTTCCAGAAAGAGGGAAGAATGGGGAGAATGAACTTGAACATCATGAAGTAAAGCAAATTAATTAACACAGGATCCACATCACAGTCACCTGCACAGCAAAGTCCCCTCCTAAGACACTGTATGTGGTGGAAAACTCCAGCAAAGGCAGCTGATTTACCCTTCCAGACAGAGTTGTTGGAGACCTACTCTCCTTTTGGGGCTCTAGATAAGATGCAATCAAAGTTCCTCCACTGCTGGAAGGTGGCACTTGCTCTACACAGGGACACAGAGATACTGGCATGATGGATGGCCAAGAAATGATCATAGCAATGCAAGTACAAGGTTACTGTATGTGTTGCTGTACACCAGCACTGGAGCTAAATGCACCTTAAACAGGTAGCACAAGGCCCTGTGATGTCCAAGAGGGTGAGGAGAGAAGCACTGAATTTTTGGAAGCAGTAGCCCTGGAGTACCAGAGCCCCTCATTGTTATATTCAACAATGAGGTCTTAAAAAGACTCTTTTCTTCCTGGAGATTGTTCCATCCCAGGTGAGAAGGCATTAAAAATTCCCAGGGCTTTCAAGACTGAGGAGCCAATCTCTGTATGTTCCCCACCCTTTGCAGAGGATAGGAAAGGTCTGCATGTCCTTTGCCAGTTCATCACAGGAGATGGAGGAAATAGTCACAATTCACTTTGACCACGAGTTTAAAGCTCAGTGCACACAGAACCACAGAATTGCNTTATACATCTCAGCAAGCCTGTGAGTGCAGCAGACACCACCAGTGTTTGCTTTTCACAGCCTATAATATCATTTTTCTCATTAAAATATTCCAATTAGCCTCAAACCAGCACATGCTCAAAAGTCTGTCCTCAGCTTTCTGATCAGACCCTTTAAGTACTGAAAGTCCACCATAAGGTCTCTCAGGAGCCTCTTCTTCTCCAGGCTGAGCAACACTCACTTTCTCAGACTTTCATCAACTCAGGTGTGTGCTGAGGCTTACATACAGATGTTGATCTGTGCTGTACCTGCAGGATCCAAAAATAACCACGAGAGAACATCCTGAAGAATGCATGAGTCTTACTGGGAGAGTGTTAAAGAAGATGTCCATAACCCTGAGCACAGCCTCCTCTGTATTGACATTGAACCTGGAACTTGCTTTGCTTTAAACAGTCCACAGATTAACCTCTGGGCTTTGTGATCACAGTGCTCTGGCTGTGGAAGTTGGGTTGAGTATGTGGCTTCTTGTTCCAGGTCTGGAAGCATCATGAGTGGTTGGGTTAGCTGGCATAGGAGCACATGTCAAAGAATTCCCTCAGAACAGCTTTCAGCCTCATGGGCCACTCAGAAAATTGCCTACAATTTCCCTATGTGCAGCACACCCTGTGCAAGCTGTGGCATGAGCTGTGTGGGGAAGGAGGCATCAACTAAAGAGGCACTGAAAATTTCCTAACTGGATAAGATGCAAGAAAGAATTTCCTGGGGGGAGGAGGGGAAAAAAAAAGAAAAATCCATGTCTTCTCTACTGAAAGAGATTTCCAGATCAATCTCATTTATCATGCATTCATTTGTTAAGTAAATATTCATAATATATAAATGCTAGTGTCACTTTAATATCCTGATTAGCATGGTACATCTTTTCCTCTGTCTAGATAATGGTGAAAGTCATACTAATTGAAGTAATGTTGTGTGTCAAATGATATAGAGCTGATTTACTTAAGACTTGGATGTCTGCTCCAATTAACTTCCCAAGTAAATTGCACTGAAGCTCCTTTTTTTTTTTTTTTAACCTTTTATGAAACAGAATATGTAAAAAGTACAAGTTGCAAAGCAGATCTGCCAAAGTTCTCTCCTGTTACCTCTCCATATATTCACTGACCTTCTGCCAGCCGTTTCCAAAACTCAAAACAATTATCTCTTGCTCCTGCAGCAAACTCATATCTATTTGGAAATACATGCTCAGGGCACTGCCTAGTTCAGCTTTCAGGCTTTTCCATCTATTGCACAGCTGTTAGAACAAGCAACCATTCAGGAGAGACAAAAACTACGTGGGATAAAGGATGTGAGAGATATAAAGTCCATATGGTTGAGTGAAATAAGATCATTGTGTCTAAATTGCTTTTTTAACTGTGGCTGGATGTGTTTAGAATCCACCTTTACAAGCTGCACACAAAAAAAAAGCATCACTTGAGTGAGTTACCATTGAAAGCTACCCCATTAACAACCACCCTGTCATGTCATCTGGACTGACATCCCTGGAACACATTGTCCCCACTCCTCCTGTATCTTTGCAGTTCAGAAGTGCTTTTGCAAAGTAGTTTACATGACAATCAAGCATCAATTTCAGGCCAAGTGAATGGAATGAATAATGAAGTGAAAGGAAACATCAGCTGGGGATCAACAGTAAAACCTGAAGCATTTCGGCTACATCAGTTCCTAATGAAGTGAAATAGAACAAAATATTATAAAATCACAGAATCATGGGATCATGGAATTGTGGAAACATAGAATCGAGGAATAATAGATAATAGAATCATTAAATCACAGAACCACAGAATCATGGAATTGAGGAAGCATAGAATCAAGGAATGATAGATAATAGAATCATTAAATCATAGAACCACAGGATCATGGGATTGTGGAAACTTAGAATCAAGGAATAATAGATAATAGAATCATTAAATCATAGAACCACAGAATCATGGAATTGTGGAAACTTAGAATCAAGGAATAATAGGTAAAAGAATCATTAAATCATAGAACCACAGAATCATGGAATTGTGGAAACAGAATCAAGGAATAATAGGTAATAGAATCATTAAATCATAGAACCACAGAATCATGGGATTGAGGAACCATAGAATCAAGGAATAATAGGTAATAGAATCATTAAATCATAGAATCATGGAATCATAGAATCATGAAATCATAGAGTTACAGAATCACAGAATAATTTTTTGTTGCAAAAGACTTTTCAGATCATCAAGTCCAATGGTTGCACAGATGTTGCTGAAGGATAAAGTGAGGGAAAGCCTGAAAGACTGGAATCCTACTTCATTTACTCTCTGAATAGCAGAATTGCTAATTCAGTTGCCAGCACACTACTCGTGTCTCAAGTCTATAAAAATCCTGACTTATTCAGACTCTGATTCAAAGCAGTGCAGTCCATGCTTATACCCAAACCCACTCATGAGCAGGGCCCTGTGATGTCCTGAACACCAAGCATTTGTTCACATTGCAGGGGGCTTTAAAGGGGATTTAGATACAGGCTTCATCACTTTGCTGAATCAGCTCTAGACAGATCTTCTGTACATCCACAGTCTGTTAATGTCAAATCCCAGGAAAGGCTCTAAGCAATACCTACAATGTCTGAGCACAAAGAGTGCATGAGAAGATGCTCCAGTGGCTTCACAGATGTGGGTGCCTTGGTCCTGTAATGCTCACTTGAGGACCACCACTACCACCATGCCCACAGCCCCAGTCCTGGACTCTCTCCTGCTACTCCTCAGCATTTAGTACCACTTTAAATTCTCCTGGTGAACCAGAAGTACCTGAGAAGGAACAAGTAAATATTTAATCTACTGTCTGAATTTTAACAGGTAGTTCTGGAGAGAGCTATTGGATTTCTATCCAGAGAGATGATTCGTGTGCTCTGAATATCAGAAGCTCACACGGGGATGTTCAGAACAGCACATTCTCCCCAGATATACCTGCATCAGTAACATTTCAGCTGCTCTTTTAATGACTCTTGCCTAAGCTGAGGGTTCTTTATCAGTATTCATGCAGTGGACGGGTTGGGGAAGCTGCAGCCATACCAGTGACTTTTCAAAGCCAGCCATGAAGTTGATTGACACCAATCAGCCACCAATAGCAATATCAAAAGCATTTCAAGTACCAGCAGCTGACAGCCCTGGAGTAGCTTTGGAGATGCAAAGTCAGAGTGACAGGTATCAGCGAGGTCACAAAGGGGGCCGCATCCCACTGGCTCAGCTCCAGCAGCATCACCTTCAAAAGGGCGAGAGTGAGGAGACTCAAACCTCAACTTTCTTATTTTTAATTAAGTTAATTCCTTAGGTTACTTTAATTTTGTAATTTGTATTTCATTTCCTGTTCGAGGCTGGGGGAGGAAAGGGTGAGGAGTAACAGATGTTACCCCCTGCAGTCTGTAGAACAAAAAGAGCCATGGAAACTCATCAGTCCAGCTGATTGCTTCTTTATTAAGTAACACAGATGCTGGGAAGGTGGCAAGAGCTGAGGTATGCCAAAACAATAACTTCTGGTTCCTGACACTTTTTTCCATTATTTTTTTCCACTCTAATCTGAATTACCAAGTGAAAAATAAGATGGAAAACAGGATAGTAAACCTGCTCTCTCTTCCAGCCATTGAACACACAGCAAACATCTGCTTTTGTCCTTCCTTTGTTTTAATACTGTGTGAGTGAGGAGTGTGAGCAGAGACCTTTTGCAAAGCCCTGGTTTCTCTAAGCAAAGGTTTTGTGCTGTGCTCCTCCTGCAAAGGGTTGGTGTTTCTGGTTCATGTAGAGGTTCAGAGTCATGGCTAAGACAGGACTGGTTTAATGCAGGCTGACAAATGCCGATTTTGGCCACACCATTCAAGAGCTTGTCCAATGGGGCTGTGCTTTGATGCCTCCTCTATGCAGCCTGGTATGGGCTGTAAGTGCAAGAATTGCCCTCAGCAAAAGGAAGCAGGGGTGCATCTTTCTGCACAGGAAGGTAGGAAAGAGAGGAGGAATTCTTCAGCTGTCCTTGGTTTTAGCCATTTTGTCAGATGGCACAGACTTGTACAATTGTTACAGTTGCAAAAGACCTCTGAGATGATCAAGTCCAACCAATGACTATGACATCTACAATGTCCATTAAACTGAGTCACAGAATGTCAGAGGCTGGAAGGGACCTTGAAAGCTCATCCAGTCCAACCCCCCTGCCAGAGCAGGATCTCCTATACCAGATCACACAGGAACATGTCCAGGTGGGTTTTGAATATCTCCAGAGAAGGAGACTTCACAACCACCCTGGGCAGCCTGTTCCAGCCATCAGTCCTGAAGCAGATTCCAAAGATTCTAAGGTCATCAAGTCCAACCACTGACAATGACATCTACAGTGTCCATTAAACCAACTCCTGAAGCAGATTCCAAAGATGTGCCGTTCCACAGCAACAGATGAATAGGTTACATGAGAAATGGCCTCTTCCAAATCTATTAATCCATTTTTCTGGTTGTGGTCAAATGAGCTTAAGATGACCCAAACGAAATTACTATCAGTGTCCTTTGAGCCCAAGTCAAGTCATTGTGAAGTGAGGAGAGCTGAGAGCCTGAAGGCTGAGCCTAGAGGAAATACAGAGAGTTAATCCACAAGTAAGGGCAGAGAAGCCTTGGCCATCAGTTTGCTCTTGGTCACCTTCTGCTTTGCTGACAGAACATCATCAGCCTCCAGGCTATGTCTCAGAGCTTCCACTTGGCTATTTCCTCATGGACTCAGCCACAGTTGATTTAGACTGATCTTCAGGATCCCTTGGTTAGACCATTTATATGGAGAAATTGATACCATTTAAATTATTTCTGCTGTACTTTTCCAGTTGGAGGACAAGTCTGCCCTACATCTTGTCCTTGTGAAAGTCTTTTTATCTACCTTGGCTTAACCAGTCAGAGAGCAGGATGAGTTCTACTTTCTCCCAGCTCCAGAGGATCAGGGGTGCTCAGACCTGGAGCA
Organism: Ramphastos sulfuratus; assembly: GCA_013399055.1. Taxonomy (NCBI): domain Eukaryota; kingdom Metazoa; phylum Chordata; class Aves; order Piciformes; family Ramphastidae; genus Ramphastos; species Ramphastos sulfuratus. The sequence continues at coordinate 4,716 of WBNM01006544.1, read as the reverse complement.
GATTTGTTTCTGGTAGAGAGGAGAGCAGACACAGACGAGGCAAGCTGCAGGCTCTAACTGGGAGGAGAAAAGTCCTACCTTTGCCCTGGGAAAGTGTGCAAGCAGCACAATGTTAGTGAAGAGCTCATTCTGCTGGAAGAAATCCACACTGTTTTCTCCTATTAAAAAAGTTTGGTTTTTTTTTTTAACTCATTAAAATATGCAAACCATTATCTGTCATTCCACTAGCTCCAAAACATTAAAATTTACAGCTGAAGCCAGCTCCATGGCTGGTAAAGGAGACCAGACCATGACTTGTTATGTAAATAAGCCCATAAAAATCTTGAGTTCTTACATGAAAATCAGCTCTGCAACAGCCTTTAGCTGCCTTTATCTTTGTGGGTTGTTTAATTTGTCTGTACATGATTATTCCGCGTTATTATCCAGAGAAGGCATTTTATAAACCTTTAAAAGATCAATCAGCTAAATAAATAAAGCATCTCTGGATGATGCCATGCTAAGTTCTTAGGAAATACCTCATCCTCCTGTCATTAACATAATCAGCCTGAGTAATGTTTTCACAGCAATTACCACCAGTATGGGTCAATGTCTGCTATTAGCAACCTTTCCTCCATGGATCAGGAGCATAATAAAGCATGACAGCCCCAGAAGAGGCCCTGTGTCAGGAGGCTCTCTGCAGTCGCAGTGCCAGGCTGCTTTCATGTGGCATGCATTGTGACAATAGATTGTCAAGGATCAGTCACCGCAACAGCAATTTACTGGCTCCGTGGGAGTTTTCTCAATTTGAGAAGTTCAGCAAGTGTTATAAATCTGTAAATTATATCAGGCAGAAGAGGAAAGTGCATATATACCAAAGTGTTTTATAACAAATAAAAGTTATACCTGCTCAGAAACTGCTTTTCCAACCTGTATTTTCTCTCCCTGCGTCGTTTGGCATCAGTTCACGCGGGGTCAAGCTGGCACAACACTCAGGCTTTAAAGAGTTTTGTTGCAGAAGAAGTGCCAGGAAAATGGTTTAGAACAAGCAGTGCTCAGCCACTAAACTTAATTAAAAGCCATAAAAACCCCAACCCCTGGGGGAGGGGGGGGGGGGTNGGAGGGATTATTTACAAGGTCTTGCAATGACAGGACAAGGGGCAATGGGTTTGAACTGGCAGAGGGTAGACTTAACCTGGATGTTAGGAGGAAGTTCTTTACAGTGAGGGTGGTGAGACACTGGCACAGGTTGCCCAGGGAGGTTGTGGCTGCTCCCTCCCTGGAGGTGTTCAAAGCCAGGTTGGATGAGGCCTTGAGTGACCTGTGCTAGTGGGAGGTGTCCCTGCCTATGGTAGAGGGTTGGAACTAGATGATCTTTGAGGTCACTTCCAACATTACCATTCTATGATTCTATATATCTAGATATATACACATATATAGATATATCTATATCTATACCTACTCTCCTTACAAGACATGCATCTTGTCTCATTTGAATGTAGGAAAGTGCCCTTCAGAGAGCAGTGAAGTCTCTCAACACCTTCACAGAGCTGCAGAACTTTATAGATAGGTTGAGCTGATACTGCACATTTCATGTCAGACTCTCAATGGGTTCAGAGCAAGCAGGGAACAGAACTCACATCTTACTGCCCGGGGACATCCCATAGATGCCCACCTGGCCACCAGCGTGGCCACTAGAAAATGGAGCATTGCAAAGCCTTCCATTTGAAGTAAAACAGACTTTTTTTTTCCCTCATGAATGCATTGCTGAGGTTTTATTTTCCTATGCAAAATACATGCACAGATGCAGAAAAATTCTTCCTCTTTTTAGCGGTGGAGCCTTGGCTCCAGCCTGGAGATTTGGATCCTCTGTTGAGTGCTTTGGAATCATTTAGCACAGAATCATTTTGACTGGAAAAGACCTTCAAGATCATTGAGTCCAATCACAATCCAACAGCAGCATGCAGCCCACTTCTTTTTACCACTGGCTGAAGCCATCACCTTCTCCATGTTGGAAAAGTGAGACAGAGCTTCTACAGGCAAAGAGCCTGCAAGAGATTTGCTCAGCCTTGATGATCCCTGGGTAAGGAATGATGTCAGATGTCCTGAAAAATGCAGTTTTTCTCCATAAGCAAACAATACATTCAAGCTCCTGGCAGTGTGTGGAAAATACCTGAAGTATAGATCTGAAAACAGATTTTGCCTTATTTTTTCCAACTCTTTTCTTTCCTGCCAATTTGCAGTAACAACCCTGCGAGTCTCTTGCTTGCTGCTCTAATGTACAGCAAATTATTGTATTTAGTCTGCAGAATTTACCATGATTTATGCAATCAGGGCTTTGAAAGCCAAACCCCACCTCTGTCTTCTCTTCTTGGAAGCATTTCAGTTATTCCCAGTTTCAATTATTTTCATTTCCACCAGTATGATCAGCATATTTAAAATTCAATCAGCCTTCTTGTTTAAAACATTTCATGTGTGTGTCACACTAACAATCAACAAGAGTCCTGAATTTAACATCTGTTCTGACTAGTAAATGGTTTTAATTTGAGGACTGAAAAAATATATCAAGTAATTACTAGGCACTCAATCACAATGAATAATGTGTTTGCTACCAGCAGTTCTGTCCTGTCAGCGAAAATCCTGGAGAAGCAGAACAGTGGAATTGCTAGAAACTGGGTGGTGGGGGGGAAAAACACTTCAAAATACTTAAACTGGGAGCAGGATGTGTTGTGCCTTTCTCTGGATAGACCTGGGAGCAGAGAGGTCTTTGCTGGGGGCACACATGTAGATGGTTCATGGTGACCAGCAGTAGTGTGCTGGCATTTGCCTCTCATCACACCTTCCCTCTGCCTGGGTTCTTACTTATATTCTGAATCCCAGAATCATGGAATGGTTTGGGATGGAAGGGACCTCCAAAGGTGGTCTAGTCCAGTCCCCCTGCAGTGAGCAGGGATATCCTCCACCTGATCAGATTGGCTGTGCCCCCACTGAGCCTGACCTTGAAAATCTCCCCTACCTCCCTGGGCAACCTGTTCCAGTATTCCACCATCCTCACAGCAAAGAACTTCCTCCTAACCTCCAACCTGAATCTACTCTTCTCTAATCTCATTCTGAACATATGTTCTGAAGACAGGTTCTGGAGATAGGTTTGATTTTGTGCTCATAGAAGGCAGGATGGGTACAGTGGCTAAAGGTACACACACAAGCATAAGCAGAAACTTCTTTGCTGTGAGGGTGCTGGAGCCCTGGAGCAGGCTCATCAGAGAGATTGTGGAGTCTCCTTCTCTGGAGACTTTCAAAGTCTACTTGAACAAATTCTTGTGCAACCTGATCTAGGTGTGCCTGCATTAGTAGGGGGGCTGGACTAGATGATCTCCAAAGATCCCTTCCAATCCCTGCCATTGTATGATTCTATGATCCCATTGCTCCTCTGGCTTTGTCCAGCACAGCCCCTCTCATCACCTCCCAGCAACTACTGCTCATTGTGCCAGATGCTGCCATTCTGAAAGATGAACCAGTATTTGCTCTGTGAGCAACAAATCTGCTTCACTCACCCATAAAGGTGGAAAAAGAAATACAATAGCAGGAAGGTCCTGTCCACCACTTTCATGCAGACAGATCTGATGCCCTGCAGAAAATATTTCCATGCAGGCATGGAAAGCAGAAAAAGATAGCTCAGGTATCTTGAAGAAAAGTCCTGCTGAGGTTCCTGACTTGGAGGCTGCTGGGGCTGCACAGCTCAGACCCAGACCCCCTCCTCAGCTGTTATCTCTGGAGACCTCTTATCTGCTGCTCCAGAGTAGTGCTGCAGCCTCCCAGGGGAGATGCTCTCTTCCTGCCAGGTTCACACACACAGGGAAAAAAATCACCACAGTTTGAAAAACATCAATACAATTATATAAACTTTTTAAAAAATATCATTTCATAGAACCATAGAATTACAGAATGGTTTGGGTTGATGAGCTTGAAGATCTTTTCCCACTTTAATGATTCCATGAGTCTGATTCCATGCCAATAAACAACAATAAATCACTCTGCCACCCCTGCCTCTCCCACAGCTCGATTAAGGTCTCAGCATCCTCCTTTAAATCACTGCAATTCTTCGACCACTGTTTGGATCTCCTCTCATTACCAAGGCATCTTGGAAATTATTCAGTTTTTTGCTGAAAGGAGGAAAATCAGTGATAAGCTGCCTCAAGATGACCCAGCCCCTGGGGCTGCATAGAAACCTCCCTTCCCCATGCTCCACGGAAAGATCTCCAGCATGAAGCCTGTGTGCGCACTGAAGGGAGAAAGCAGAGTGTGCACTGGAGCACAACCAGGGGCACTTGTCAACACACTCACATTACAAGCAGTAATTTAAATCATTTTCCATCCTTAGAGAAATTATCAAATTCTGCACAAAATTAGCACCTTTTAAGCAACCACATTCCTCTCAACTTCTCTCTCATTCCAGAAGTACTGCTATCAGTTGCAAATTCTTCCTCACCCTTCCATCCCAATGATTTTAACCATCATTAAACAGCAATTAAATAATACAACATCCTAAGCACTATGCATGCTCTCTGCTGCCAGTGTTACTGATGCCACTGAAGGCAATGCAAAATGAAACACCTGCTGCTTCCAGCTCTCTGGGTGTAACCCAGAAATAAAACATATATTTTATAGAAACATCTTCTGGTGATCCACTGTATATTGAGGAGGGAAAAAAAATCAGAGGATCTTAGAATGGTTTGGGTT
>WBNM01006542.1:80495-91027 GCA_013399055.1 Ramphastos sulfuratus | reverse complement strand
AAAAAATTAAAAATCAACAAACAAAAGGTAGGCATTTAAAAATAATCAAAATTTATAGAAACATTAATCTCACAATAAGCATCTAGAACTGCATTCAGCCAAATGCATTTTGGAGCTTAGTGGCTATTCTGTCAACTTTAATGGGAGGCTGCCCACACACTGCATATGCAGAAGCCACAGAAAGATGAAGGCTCAGGGCAGCACACCACAGCAGCCTTATTAAGATGAAAGGATTGTTTTGGCAGCCCTGCCATGTGCTATATATTACCTGATGAACTGGAACGGCTCCCCATGCTGCTGACTTCTTTGTCATAATTACCATTTTCCATCTGATCCAATTTCCTCCGTGCTAAAAGCATAACAAAACGATGGTTACCAACAGCAGATTAAACCCTCAAAATTACAGTGTTACAAAACATACAACAGCTCTAATCCTCTCTGAACTGCACTATTTTAACATGGTTTTACAACTGAAAGATTATGGTAGCAAGTAAAAAAAAAAACCAAAACAAAAAACCTTACTCCAAAACCAAGGAGCATCCCCTTTCCTCTCCCAACTCCCAACCCTGAAGCACCTCACTGCAACATCTACCATGATCCCTACACTCTGCAGCAGCTGCCAGGTGAAGGGGGTAACGTCAGACACAGGAGTAACTGAAGACAGTAAGACTAAAATCTGATTTTCCTTTTGATTAGGACTGCTGTGTAAATAATTACTGGATGACAGAAAGGGCCACAAGAATAATCAGAGGGCTGGAGCACCTCTCCTATGGAGACAGATTGAGAGAGTTGGGGCTGTTCAGTTTGGAAACAAGACTCTGAGGAGACTTTATTGTGGCCTTCCAGTATCTGAAGGGAGCCTATAAGATAGCTGGTGTGGGACTTTTTAGGATGTCAAGATGTGGGACTTTTTAGGGGGAATGGAGCAAAACTAGAAGTGGGTAGATTCAGATTGGATGTTAGGAAGAAGTTACTCACCATGAGGGTGGTGAGACACTGGAACAGGTTGCCCAGGGAGGTGGTAGAAGCCTCATCCCTGGAGGTGTTTAAGGCCAGGCTGGATGGGGCTCTGAGCAACCTGATCTAGTGTGAGGTGTCCCTGCCCATGGCAGGAAGGTTGGAGCTAGATGACCCCTGAGGTCCATTCCAGCCCTGACAATTCTGAGATTCTATTCTATGATCTCTGTTCCAGGATCTCAAAACTGTATCACTACTGGAAGCTGAGTGCAGTGCTTGTGCCAGAAGTGCCACTCATTCAGCAGGGATCAAGAGGGAAAGTGCACAGCTGTTCATGTGTGTACAGACAAGAAACTTATCTTGCACAATGCCAACAGCAGCTCTCCTTTTAAATACATTTCAAACAGATTTGATTATATTAAAATCTATTTGCATTCAGAGCACATGCATTACTGGGTATCTAAATGATTTCTGTTTGTTGACAAAGTCATTGGTCTCTCCATATCAGTCTTTAAAATATAAATGTTCAGGTTAACATACTTAAAAATACAAACAGAAATCAATTGTCATCAGCAATTCCTGATACAGTCAGCAGCCAGGAAGCACCTAGCAACCTTTGACCACGTTCTTACACTGGCCAGGACATACATCCACCCACAGTACCAGTTCAGTAGTCACACACATGGTAACAAAGACCATGCTCTTTTGAAGTAATTCTTTCCTTTTATGTCTTAGCCACTTTCAAAAGTCGTATTTAAGACTAAAAATTGACACTGAGGTCTGTTTCCTGTAACTGCAGTTTCCACAAGATCTAACTTGCTCGCTCACTCTCGTTGTCTATAAGGGACAGGGGAAGTTTGAAGAACTACACAGACACAGTCTGTGCACACACAGACAGGATCCTACACAGACACACAATCTGTGCACCCACAGACAGGACCTCAGTCTCAATCAAACACTGAAGGGGTTTACAGATGGGCTGGCTCTTTATATCTGAAAAGAATTTCAACCTAGCTGAAGTTGTTTTGTGAGGTCTTTCAGGTTTGCTGCGTGCTTGCGTTTCTGGGTAGCCAGTTCATCTTTCAGTTCATCCACATGGGTCTTCAGTGCTGTCAGTTCTTTCTGCTCTGAAGCTAGCTGAGCCTGTAAAGTCTCAACCTCCAGCTTTCGCTGATCTTCCTCCTTCTGTAACTTGGTGGCCTGAAATTAAGAGTTTGATTTTCAGCTGTTATGCAAACAAAAAAAATCCAGGCTAATTGTACTGGATGTTCACAGCCCTAACTCTGCACTTTCCACCTGAGAACCATTCACATTTTACATTTGTTACTTAGGCTAAACACTACCACTGCAAATGAATAAGCAGCGCAGGGCAACGCTGCAGTAAGACTCCCGAACGACCTGCAAAGCATCTACATGATGCAGCGCAGAGCCATGCAGAGCTGTACCTGCAGTCACGTTACACTAGTATTAAAAGCTACACTTACCTCATAGTGCAAAGAGGACTTAAGAAACAGTTTACAGTAATAAATTTCACAAAGTACAACTTTTTGACTGTTTCAGTGACAGCTGCAGAGAGAACAACTCTGTGCTCCCAAAAGACAGAAAGCAGCAGGGCAACACCCCCTCATTCCAGTGTAATGTGCCTCAGGATATTTGACTCCTTAGAAACATGAAGTGTTCATATGTCCCTGCTATTACTCTATCAAACTGCCAAACCCAATGGGAAATGGCAGTCAGGTAGGCAAAGACAAAAGGTGCAGTTTGTGTGCCACACCTTCGCTGGTATCCACCATCTCACTGGTACATTAAATACAAGCTGTACGCTGTACTCACCAGATCATCTTTAGCCTGTTGAACACATTCCAGCTGATTCTGAAGCTCTCTTTCACTGTAAGAAAGCTTATCCAACTGGCTCTGCAAGGAATTGTTTTCAGACTGAAGCTGTGCATTCTTACTGGTTAATTTTTCAGTGAATATCAATAGCTCAGATTCTCTTTTCCGACTACCTTCAATGTCCTTCTGGAGATCAGCAACCAGAGAATTGAAACCATCAACTTCTTCCTTTAAAGCACTGATTTCTTGTTCATCTCTGTCAAAACAAAACAATTGTGTAGTATCAGAGATAACCTGAGCTTGAAGATATAAAACTTAGCTGAAATAAAAGCATTTGGGTCAAGACCAAGTAAGGCAGAGGAAAAATTAATGAGCCTGGGGCATTTGTTAGTCACTGGATCATTTTAAATGCCAAGAGAGTTTGCAGATGCTGTTTCCTGGCATGTTGCAGTGCAGAAGTGACAGAAGGACATGCAGTCAGTTTCCTCAAGGAAGACAAACTCTGTATTGAACTTCATGAGCTTTACTAAAGCATATCAACAAAAACTTCAGAACCAGATTCTGTAGATGAGAGGTGGATCTGCAAACCTAACAAAGGTGGTCATTCCATAAGCAGACCTGGGAGACATTCCAATATTGAGCTTCTCCAGGACAGCAGTATGGTGGCTTCTGGAACATTCTTACCCAAGCAGTGCAGTTCTGATTCCAAGGACCTGTCTTACTCCACCATTCCTCCCTGCAATCCTCTACAACACAAGTTCTTGTTTCTAGTGAAACACTCCATTATGAGACTTTTGATCTATCACTTGCAATCCACTCAAGTGAGAGGGGTTACACTTTCAGTTATGACCAATATTCTAGAGACTGAAATTCATTCCAAAATTAAATAGCTGTTAAAAGGTACAGACTGAAGATGTCCTCCTCCTTTGCTCTTGCCATAGATTATTTTACCAGTTCTGCAATCCTAGGATTTTCTATACCTTTCTAAAGCTTTACCACCCAACATCAGCAGGAAAACCCTCACCTCCTTGCCACAGGCAGCATGCATATTCAAATTTTATACCACAATTAAGTTATACAAAGAAAATGCACACATCTGATTGAATTCCCTTTCAGACAGTGTAGCTACCAGGAGGTTCAATTCACTTCAAATCAGCAACCCTGTATCAACATGCTTCAGGTAATGGTGAGGCTCAGGCAATCCAAATCATTAATAATTCTGAAAGTGAGCAATAACTGTGCAAAACTAAGTAACTGAGTTCATCCAGAATTCCATTATTACAAATTATTTGCTTCCAGCTACCAAAATATGTAGTTCATGTGGTTAATGACAGTTTAGCCAGCATTCCACTGCCAAAGGATAATATCAAGGTACTGCACTCTGACTTTACAGTCCTTTTAGGCTCACTCCACACACATTGAGCAGCACACAGCAAACAGAAGATGATTCATTCTCCAAACCCTCAGAAAGGCATATAATAAATTTTTCAATGGTAAATAGGAAGTGTATAAAAGCACAAGAGGGACACATGGGTTGTTCTGCTTATCTTCACAGTGCACCACTATTAGAATCAGAATATACAAATGCTGTCCTCTTCACTAGCACGTTATATATATATATATACACACACACACACCATATAGAAACATAAACATGTTCAGAGGCATTTGAAGCATCCATGAACCAAACTCTTCTCTGAGATTATTTCCCTCACATTCTTAAATGAGTAAACTTTGACACAGCAGAATGTATTTCAGTCCATGAGAAATACAAGTGGCTCCCTACTATCTGAACACACAATCTGTTAAATACATCAAATTCTTTTCGTGAAATACTTGCATTCATCCATCACAAATTTGAGGCAATCTGTCTCTTCCAGTTCAGTTGCTTTCCCCAAATCTTTTAATAAATCAAACACTGGGCAGACACCTAGCAGACACCTACAGAGTGTGCTGGAAAGGGACTTGGATAGATTGGATGGATGGGCCAGTGTTAATGGCATGAGCTTCAACAAGGCCAAATGCCAGGTCCTGCACTTGGGTCACAACAACCCCAAGCAATGCTACAGGCTTGGGGCAATGTGGCTGGAAAGCTGCCTGACAGAAAGGGACCTGGGGGTTGTAATCAACAAGCAACTGAATGTGAGCAAGTAGTGTGAGCAAGTGGCAAAGAAAGCCAATGGCATCCTGGTTTGTGTTAGAAATGCTGTGTCCAGCAGGACTAGGGAGGTGATTGTCCCCTCGTACTCTTCTCTGGTGAGGCCACACCTCGAATATTGTGTTCAGTTTTAGGCACCTCAATACAACAGAGATGTGGAGATGCTGGAGCAAGTGCAGAGGAGGGCAACAAAGCTGGTGAAGGGCCTAGAGAATAAATCTTATGAGGGGTGACTGAAGAAGCTGATGCTGTTTAGTTTGAAAAAGATGAGCCTGAGGGGAGACCTTGTTGCTGTTTACAGTTACCTGAAAAGACACCGTGGAGAGGTTGCTGCTGGTCTGTTCTCACAGGTAAATAGTGATAGAACAAGAGGGAATGGCCTCAAGCTGTGACTGGGTAGGTTTAGACTGGGACATTAGGAAACATTTTTTCCCAGGAAGAGAGGTCAGGTATCAGAATGGGCTGCCCAGGGAGGTGGTGGAGTCACCAACCCTGGATGTGTTTAAAGGTCATTTGGATGTGGTGCTTGGGGATATGGTTCAGGGTTGCACCTTGTAGAGTAGGGATATGGGTTGGACTTGGTGATCCTGAGGGTCTTTTCCAACCAGAATGTTTTTGTGATTCTGTGATAGCAAACACTTCTCATTTTAATAATTAAAAATGTGGAATTGAATTTATCAATCTCAATCCTCTCATCTTGTAAGAGGCCATGAAGGGTGCTTCCAGTCCTAGTAATACTGGCTTAAATTAGAAAAATGCTTAAATTAGGACAGGGCCTCCTCAAATTGCAGTACATTTTAAAGTATTTCCATAAAGAGAAACTTTCCACATCTCAGATAATCCTTTCAATCATTCCCCAAAGTGCACAGCTGTACCTCTGATGCTGATCTTGCAGATGATCTACAGTTTTGACTTTGTCCAGCAAATTCTGAATTTCAGTTTTCTGTCTATTAATGATTTCTTTGTACTTGGATAACTCATCTTCTGTTCTTAAACGCTCATCCTCTAGACATTTTACCTGAATAGAAATAAAATAAAATTAAAAAAAGAAACAAATCAGAAAATATTTATTCTCCCAAGTTGCAGAGCTGAATTATTCTGATCAGATGCTTAGAGCTCCTGTGTTATTTTTTTGGTGGCTCCAAAGTAACTCAGAATACTATCCCAAGTGTTTCAGATCAAGGACAGTCAGAAAAATTAAGGAAAAAAAAATAGAAACAAAAAAACCTCAAACCAATCAAACAAACAAAAACCCCACACAAGTAGGACTGACTTAAGTTTGAGTTTTTGGACAGAACTAATGAGTCTAATGGACCAGGATCCAAAGACATAATTTTTCCCCAGTTACCAAGATAATCATAGAATCATAGAATGGTAAGGTTGGAAGGAGACCTCAAGGATCATCTAGTTCCAACCCCCTGCCATAGGCAGGGACACCTCCCACTAGCACAGCTTACTCAAGGCCTCATCCAACCTGGCCTTGAACACCTCCAGGGAGGGAGCAGCCACAACCTCCCTGGGCAACCTGTTCCATTGCCTCATCGCCCTCACTGTAACGAACTAATAGAATAATAATCCCTTATTATATCTTCCTCTCTTTTTCTAAGGTCCTATTGAGCTAAATTCTGGCTCTAGATAAAGAGACTGCATGCTAATGAGCAGACTGTTCAGAAGTTACCTTTTAGCAAATACTCCTTGCCAGATGTCTCTACAAAACTGACTTCAAAGATAGAAGTTTACAAATTACTAAATACAAGATGCTCCTCAGAACTTCTCAGTCAAATGAGGTGCACAGTATGAAACAAATCATTGCTGTCCTATGGATCAACTGATACTCCCTAAGAAAGGCCACCCAGAGACAAGTTACATATCCCTTCTAGGCTTATGTCAGCCAGTTTCTAATTCATAGAATCACAGAATCAGTCAGGGTTGGAAGGGACCACAAGGATCATCTAGTTCCAGCCCCCCTGCCACAGGCAGGGACACCTCACACTAGATCGAGCTGTCTAGAGCCTCATCCAGCCTGGCCTTAAACACCTCCAGGGAAGGAGCTTCCAGCACCTCCCTAGGCAACCCATTCCAGGGTCTCACCTCCCTCACAGTGAAGAGCTTCTTCCTAACATCCAGTCTGAATCTACCCATGCCTAGCTTTGTTCCATTCCCCCTAGTCCTATCACTACCTGACATCCTAACGAGCCCTCCCCAGCTTTCTTGTAGGCCCTCTTAAAGATACTGAAATTACATTGTTTGCTCCAAAAGAAGTAAAAATACAATTAACAGACAGCATACAGTCTTGTTCCAAATCCAACACTGTGCCTTTATCCCCACTGCAATCCCATGCAGCATGCTTTACCTTTGTTCTCAGTGTTCGAAGCTCATCCATGCCTTCTTTAAATGTTCTCTTCAAGTCTTCCAGTTCTTTGATTTTCGCATGATGCACCTTTTTGAAGAGTGAGAAGCTCCTTGAGAAATCTAAATGGACAGTGGCACCTGTCCACATTTGGGAGGTGGTTGAATCACCAACCCTGGATGTGTTTAAAAGTTGTTTGGATGTGGTGCTTGGGGATGTGGTTTAGGGTGGACCTTGTAGAGTAGGGTTATCGGTTGGACTTGGTGATCATGAGGGTCTTTTCCAACCTGAATCCTTCTGTGTGATCTCCTGGGATGTCAAAAAAAACCTAGGCCAACGCAGGGCCACCACAACAGCTGCAAGGGCATGAGGCAGAAGAGGTACCCTAAAGGGTTGTTTCACTTATTCAAAAAAATACAGCCAAGCCTAAAAGCTTCTTTCCTCTCAGAAGGACTGAGAACAAAACCGAGATTACACACTGTGGTTTTATGTGTACACACCTATGACACAACAGCTCCTGGGGAAAGCTCTAGGCAAACTGACACCTGGTTAACTCAAGATGGCATATGCAGATGTGATTTGTGAGCAGATACTAAATCATTAGAGAATTTAGCTTCTGGCATTGCAAATCTCAACACAGAATACAGGCTGTCTCTCCCTGCCATACGGCTTGGCAAAATACTGGCCAGAAAAAGGCCAGTCCATCATCTGAATTTCTGTGCTAAATTACACTAACATTCAAGTTGCTAAATGAAAGAGCACTTAGCTCATCCTTGTTGTATTGTACTTCTCCCATAACTGTGTTTTTAAAAAGCTGATCTAAGGTAATAGTTAAAAACATTCTCTGAAAAGCAGGGCTGGAGGCAGACACCTGGGATGTAGGATTAGGCCGAAAAGAAAAATGTTTGGCAAAAAACTGTAAGCAGCTTAAAATAAGATTCTCAAAATTAAAAACTCATGGCCCTCTTAACTACTAAGTTGCCAACTCTGTTGTCTTCACACATCACACACTTACCTCCAGGTGATCAGACTTCTCCTGAATTTGTTTCTCTAGTTCTCCCTTAGTTACTCGAAGTTTTGCATCCAACTCATTTGATTTAATTTCTTCTGACTCCTAAAAAGGATTGAAGAAGCTTAAGCAGAGTTTTATGTTCCCCTTTCTAGAGTTATAAGCATACAGACTGCTTTTCACATCAATGAGTATCTGTGGTGGGTTAGGAACTTTCCCCCCCACTATTGAAATTTGTCAGATTTAGCTCAGATGGATTGGAAATAAGATGAAGCTGTATTTACAGCAAAATTCACAAGCATATATACACAATATATTTACAAGTATTAACAATGATATACAAATTAGATTTAATTAATTTTGTCCCTCTCAGACAAATAAAGCTGCACAGAAGTGCTCAAAGCTACACTACTCACTCTCTCTTCCCTCACTTCCCAGACAGACAAACAAAACAAGCAGCAAAGCTTACACTGTTTTCTGTTACCCAAGATTAGTGGAAAGGTAATCAGAGTGGAGTGAGGATCCAGCAAATAGATCCAGCATCCCAGATCAGAGTGGGACAAATTGCTGACATTTTGGCTCTTCATCCCTCTCAGCAACCCAATGAATGATGTAGACTTCATCATTATTTCTTTTCATAACCAATGGTCTAATTTCTCCCATTAAATTATTCCAATTAGCCTCAAACCAGCACAGTCTCTTCTACAGGCAGTTAAGAATGGAATGACTCCAGACACTCCTAGAAAGACCCCCACACTGCATGAGAATCAGGACAAATATTTTCCCTTTTGCTCAGCTTCTCCAGCAAAGAAGCCAGGCACTAACTCATCTCAGCTTTGGAGCCTGCACAATTCTTCCCTGCTACACCTTAAGATAAAAAAGCAGATGTGGCTATGAAATGCTAATTTAATCTCCTAAGAGAATGTGCCTACTTGGTAAGTTTTTATCATTTCTTGACAGTTTTTCCTTATCTGGTCTGCTTCTTCTTTTGCTTCAGTTAGTTTTGTTATCACATCTTTGAGGCGTTCTTTGGTTTCCTGCAGAAACAGCAATTAAATCAGAGGTTAAATTTATTTAACTTCACCTGGTAAAAGCATTTCTCATGATAAAAAAAGTTTCCTATTTCTGCAGGGAGAGAATGAACACCCAAAAAATACACCCAACATTATTTTCCTTCTTGCTTCCATTCAGCTATCCTTTTATGCAATTTCATATGTTCCAACACTGAGAGCACAACACAAGCATCTCTTGGTTATGTGCCACACAAATTTTCAGATAACAGATTAAATTCTACCACAGAAGAACTAAACTGACCCTTAATTCTTACTAAAAATTAAGTTGTCAGATGAAACAGAATGCCCCCATGCATCCTCCCCTCACATCCTTTCAACATTTCCATTTTGGCATCAGTATCTTTAATGGCACTATTCTGACTTCTGCAGGTATTCACATTAAAGAAGAAACACTTTAGAAACAGATTTTTATACTGCGCAAAAACCAAACAACATAGCAGCTACATTCCTCTGACTACGTTTTCATGTCATAGTATCAGTACCAATTCACTAACCTTGTGTGAATCCATTTCTGTTTTCAATTTGTTCTGAGCCCATTTTACTTTGATAACATGAGAATTGATTTCTTCTTTCAATTTTTCTATATCTTTGCTGAGTCGAGTGGCTTCACCGTCCTAAGAAGATTTCACAGACTTTGTATTAACAACCTAAATCACTCAGTGCTTTTACAAGACTCCTGCTCAAATGCAGGGCTGTTTGTTTCCCTAAATGTCTCTATTTTGCAAAAGCATACATGTACTTGAGAGCTCTCAATAATGATTTAGTCCATAACACAGAGGAAAAAAAAAAAAACAAAAACCAAACAAACCATTAGCATTCTGGTTTGAATAGTAAGGTAAGTACACATAAATGTTACCCATGAGGATGATTAGGGGACTTGAGCATCCCCTACAGAGACTGAGAGCCCTGGGGCTGTTCAGTCTTGAGAAGACTGAGAGGGGATCTAATCAACATCTATAAATATCTGAGGAATGGGTGTCAAGTGGATGGGGGCAATCTCTTTCAGCTGGTCAGCAGCAGTAAGACAAGGAACAATGGATACAAACTTGAACACAGAAGGTTTCACCTCAACATGAGAAGATTATTTACAGTGAGGGTGACAGAGCATTGGAGCAGGCTGCCCAGAGAGGTTGTGGAGTCTCCTTCGTTGGA